>JAFVLL020037324.1:0-24255 GCA_021397915.2 Tor tambroides | reverse complement strand
AACAAATCATATTGCACTACTTTCTTCTTAACCTTAAATACCTCTATTGCACAATATCATGTACAGTTATTATGTAAGTACTTGTATAGTCTGTGTTAGGTTATGTGTATGTATAGTCAACTGTTTATAATATATGTATAGTCAGATTACCAATTCAGTAAGTTAGCTATGTAGGTCTAAAACTGTTCTTACATCTAGTGTTGTATGTTTATATTTGTTTATTTATGTAGCACCGTGGTCCTGCGAGACATGACATTTCGTTCCACTGTATGTCCACACATGTAGCGGAATGACAATAAAGCTCGACTTGACAACACACCGGCAACCAATGCAGAGAGAATAAGATGGGGTTAATATGGTCATATTTACGTGTGCCAGCAAGAAGTCTATTAGCTGCATTTTGGACTTTGGACCTTGATTTAAGTTGCCAGAGACAGCTAATGATCCAAACACAATTGCCTCAGTCTTGCTATAGTACATGCTTTAGTACTTGTGTTACATTGTAACAGCAAAATAATCTGGTGTTTTTAATGAAACTCTCTTTAAGAACATGTAAATTTTCTGAATAACAGTAAATCAGTAAACATCTGAAGACTCATGGTATGAAATATCTCTCATAGCCACAAATGGTACATGATGAGTTATGTCATGATGATTAATACTTAGGGTTGTGGGTTTGCTGAAGTCAATAACTCATGAGCAGTGACTACTATATCAAACACCACAAATGACATGGGACTAAATTTGATGAATCTCTTACCCAGACTCCTCTCCAGTGTATCTTTCAACAGTGTAGATGAGATCGTTGTGCAGGGTGATGAGGTAGCTGACAAGGGCAGTGGAGCACAGGCCCAGGCCGCTTCTTTGAGGCAGCAGCACCTGCATGTCTGCGTTCAGATCCAGATCCTCCCGAGTGTAATCGTCCGGCAGCTTTATCTCTCCTGACACAAACAGACCATCTCATGCATCACTCATCAATGGAAAAAAAATGATAGACATCTGTCGAATAAATTACTGCACAGTGGTTTAAAGTGGAAAGAAAGTAGTCACCACAGTGGAAAGAATAAGTCTGTGAATGCTTGTGAATATTTGGATTTCTGCACTGATTATTTATAAAATCTGATCACAATTTAATGAACAATTATAGACAAACAAATCTGACTAAACTAATCATGTTCAAAGTTGTACTTTTCACATTTCTATTGAATACTTTATTTAATCACTAACAGTGTATGGTGGAGAAAGCTGCAACTGAATTTTCTACATTTGCAGACAGGGTATCCTACCTACCTACTTATGAATAACTTAATAGGTCTTTACCAATGCTAAAGCCTTGTCCAGCTTCGTGCATCTCTGTAATGTGCTTTTAAATATTTTAAGAATCTTTTTTTTAAGTGAAGTCAGCTTTATTTGTTGGTAACCAGGCTTTGTGTGCCTTAAAATAAAGGGCAGAGCACCCACACTTCCAATCTTATCTCCTTAACTGACTTCAATTAGCTTCAGGAAAAGTCGTATCAGAGGTTAACTTGCAGTAGTTTATCCAGCCTGCTCTGTCAATGAACAGTCAGTGTCTTCAATAAAATTTTGAAAAGTGCAATGTTTTGTGTTATTAGTTAAGTCAGACTGTGTTTGTCTATAATTGTGACTTGATGAAGATCGGACAACATTTTAATACAGAAATCCAGTTATTTTCACAAACTTATGCTTGCCGTTGTAGGTAGGAGATGATTTACCTGTGGTAGCCAGAGATACCCTGATTTGGTTCCAAGTCGATATAAAGATTTTTATGCGCTTTTCATACCAAGCAGTGAGTGAAGCTGTTGAATGAAAACATGGCACAATCATTATGTCTGCAATGAAAGTAAACTTTATTATTAGAGAAATGGCATATGCTTGCATGACTGCTGAAAATATTTGTGCTGAAATGGGCAAATCAACCATCAACAAGCTTACTGAAATTATTAACAACACTGAAATGATCATAGACCAATCATAAATATCTCCAATACTGACTCAACACTTTCCCATGGCAAATCATCACTAATATCACCATATTAGTACCTGCTTTCTGATTTTGCAGGAACTCTCCAATGGTGTTGTAGTTTAGCTCTGTCATGTTCTGGAACTTTTTTACCAAATCCCACTGGAGAACCAAGATGTCTGGAAGGAACTGCACCAACCGTAGCTCTGCTTCCTGAAATATACAGCTTTACAGTTTCTTTTTTCGCCATTATTTTAATACAGATTTTTTCCACTCTGTCTAATTACTGCAGATAAACCCACCACTAATCAGCACGTTAAAACAAAATAAACTATGGCTGGTCCTTCATAAGACTAGCATTCAAGTCAACCATGCTAATAGTCAAAGGACTGTCTACACAAAATAAACAATCTGTCTAGAATCATGAAAAGCATTCTCTGGTTGTTCAACTAACGAGAAACACTCTGGTTGATAAATGTCTTACCCTCTGAAGGAACTTCCAGAGCACTGGCAAGGTGTCCCGGCCACTGTTTTGCTCCACAATGTGGGTCAAACTCAACATTGAGACCTTCCTTCTGCAGCTCCAGATGGATGAATTATGGATGAGGGAGTTCTGGGGCAGAGAGCGAAGGAAAAGCCCTGGCTCCCCAAATGTCAACTTCATCACTGGATTAGAAGACACTCGCTCATCTTTCCTGATGAAAGCATTTACTTCCTTTAGCTGATGCTCCAAAACCTGAAAGAAAGATCAAAGAATGGAAAATAATAATTTAGCTAATCTAAGGGTTATGAGAAGTACTCTACTACTGAGGTCATTAATGTAACAATTAATCAACAGCTCTTAATCAACCATTCAGGTTTTACTTTTTTGTTAGGTCCAGTGTTATAAAACAACTACTCAACAATGAAAATGTTTTTAAATGTAAATAAATTTGTTGATCCATTTGAGAGGCAATGAAAAAGAAGGGAAACAAATGGAAGAAGGGAAACAAATGGAAAATAAAGCATGATTTACACACTAAAAGTAAGATGAAAAAAACATTAACCCTCTCAAGGCAGGCGTTGCTGATTTGCAACAGTTAAAAACTAACTACCTTATTACTCCAGATACATATTTTATGAGTTTTTTTTACTCAGAACCACTGCAGGACTTGGTTGTCCATTCCTGTTACTAAAACTTAATTTGAGCTTGAGTGGGTTAAGTTGCATAATGCATTCTGGGTTCTGCGATGTACTAAAAGATAACTTGTTCACCTTCAGCTGATGTGTGATGACATCAGTATTCATGGCATTTTCCCATCCATTTCTTGCATTTTTAGTGGAAAGGTTTGGATCGTAAGGAACAGGCCCTGTTTTGAATAACAAAATGTTATGTTTCTTGAATTTCTGAGGGAGGTGATCAATATGGCAAGTGACAAATGTAAGTTGAGGTGTGGGACTCTTACACTGGCTGGTCTGATGGGGATCCAGTAGACTGTGGATGGTCAAATGGATTGAACTGACTGTATCATCCAGCCCTTTGCCAAGAGCTCTGCTTAGTTGCTCCATGTCCTTCAAAAGATGGGCCATCAGGAATGGGCCAGGATCCAGCACAGCAGGCTTGATGATCTGAATGAGACTCTTAAGAGAAACATGCAAGAATATGGGATGAATAGAGTTAAAGGTGCTGTCAGTAAGTTTTTATGTTTAAGTCTGGTTGGCTTTACACCAGAGCTGGGTCTGGTTCTTGATACATTTTCTCAGTTCTTCAAACACGTGTGTATTTTTTCTGGATGTATGTAATGTATGCATCACATGTATCAATACTCAAGACCACAATTAGCATATGATCATATATATATATATATTATGCAAACAGCAGGCAGAAAGAATGTAATACCCGTGGGTTGTTCTGAGCTCCCAGCAGCATGGACATGTGTGTGAGCAGTCTGAGAAGAGCGAAGGGGGCAGGTGACATATTCTTAGTGTCCTGCATGTCAGGTTGGTCACGACGCTGTGCATCACCCAGAATGTGACCCGACTGAGTACGGTCCCCTCTGCAAAGAGGTACAATTGCCTCAAATTGATTAAAACAATTCCCTGTAAGAATTACCTCTAAAAAGATACCATCCACATCTCTACAAATAATTATTATGGCTAATAAATGGCTAAATTTAAAATCAAGAAAAGCCTTAGTCAAAACTGGTTCAACAGGTACAGTAATCATTTATATAAGGAATGACATAGGAATGTATAGTGTGCAAGTCAATACTGCAAAATAAATCCCAAATTTTTCATTAAAATGCTAATTTTGTATAGTTCAATAGAACTTTATGGTAAAGTTTTATATGTTAACATGAATTACAATATTTTACATGAAATAATACTTATAAATAATTATTAATTATGTTTAGTTAATGTCTTCATATATTAATGCATTTTTAACCTTTAAGGTAAAAAAGAGAAAAAAACAAGCATTAATTGCAAGAGTAACTCACTGTATCTGCATGGCTTGGAAGCCTTGAACAGGATTGTGGTTGGTGCCACCTATTGGTGCATCACAGTCTGGACAGCGACCAACCTCCATGGGTCGACCACACTGGACAGATAACAGAAAGAAAATCATGTTTTAATTTAAAAAAGAAAAAAAGAAAAAATACACTAATCTAATTCTGTGCTCTGTGATAATATCTAGTTAATGCAGCATTAATGCAAACCAGGAATTAAGTTACATGACCCTACCTCACCAACAGTGCATGGATGACCATTAGGACAGACTGTAAAACACAAAAGGACACCAGAGATTAGGAAATGTCGATATATAATCCTCTCAATGCAAAATGCCACGTCAATGGCAAGGACCTGTTAAAATTCCAGCTCCCTTGGACCCCATGGTGACTCAAAAAAGATTATCCCTTTTACTTTATTAATACATGCATTCTGGTTTTGTAAATAATTCTTCAGTATTTTTTTTCCCTTTCATCATCTTTTATTAAACTACTTAAAAGTAAAATAAAAAGTTAAAAAAGGATGTTAAATAACTTGCTCCATCTCTGAAATGACTTTTCTTTTTCACTGACATCACAAGGCCCTCTCATTTTTCTACCTCTCCCTTCTAGCCCTCCATTCAGGTACAGTATGTACTGTTTTACAAACCAATCAATTCCGGGTGGAGAAAATCCTGCTATACATTTTTCTTTCTTTTTTTTTTTTTTTAATATCCCATTTCACTCTAAAATATGTCATATTAGAAGAATAATATGGTTTGCGAAATCAGTTTCATTTTATTTTATCATAGCACACTTTTGTGGAATTTAATTCTGTAAGAAATGATATTACCATAGGTCAATAGGCATACATTATTGCTGTTGCTGTTATTTTAGGCATTACAACAGAGAGATACTCACTATCAGTGTTGGGCAAGCTACTTGGAAAATGTAGTGAGCTAAGCTAACAGTTACTCTTCATTAAATGAAGCTTCAATACACTAAAGCTACAGCCCTGGGAAATGTAGCAAACTAAGCTACAGCAACATGGCAAAAGTAGTTTACTACATCCAAGCTATTTAAAAAAAAAAAAAAAAAATCATTTTTATATTGAACCGACATACCAAGTCAATGCTCTCTCAGTGATCAATAAATCTGTCAGTCAAGCAGACAGATAGGCATAATAGTTCAGGTTAATTGTTTATTCAACAGCTGTTCCAAACCAATTTGCCAACAAAAATCAGTATCATGCAAAGGGCCGGATTTACCTCATATTGTGACATAAGCAAAAGAAATGTTTGCTGTAGGCCAGAAATCTCCTATTGTTGGTATTGTGTCTTTATTATATACAGATATATTTATATAAAAGGTTAACACTTAACAATAAGGTTCATTAGTTAACTAGTGTAGTTAACATGAACTAAGAATGAACAATAATTCTGCAGCATTTATCTTAATGTTAATTTCAACATTTACTAATGCATTATTAAAATCAAAAGTTGTGTTTGTTAACATTAGTTAATGCACTGTGAACTAACGTGAACTACCAATGAACGACTGTATTTTCATTAACTAACATTAACAAAGATGAATAAATACTGTAATGTATTGTTCATTGTTCACTCATGTTAGTTAATACATTAATGAAATTTTATTGTATAGTGTTGTTACCATATAAATGTATAGGCCTACAGATAGGCTACGTTTAGCATGTGTCATTATATTATTAACATTTCACCAAAATCAAGTTCAAATAAGTTTTTGACCAGCGAATGTTTTTTCCCGTCATTACGGCCACATCAGAGGCAGTACGTGCATTGCATTTACATTTTCATGAACTTGCGGGTTATACAGTTTTCTGTCGCTATGTGGGCGCTCACTTTTTTCTGTTATTTGGCCAAAATATCATATTATAAAAGATTCAGCGCTTCGCACAAGCTATTTGGCTGTGACTCGACAACAAAATGATATAAGACACTCTTCTTCTCTGCTCCTTATAAACAAAAAAACTTTAGCCTTTATAAATATAGTGTTTCTTGAGTAAAGAAAACGCTGTACTTATTCCATCAACAGTTCTTTATTTACCTCAGACAGCAAACAAGTTGAGATGCTCTAAACTGCGCACCGCACTTCATCGACGGGAGAGGTGGGAGGAATAATGAGGTTTGACTGACAGTTTGAGGAGCCAATGGCGTTACGAGGTTTAGTGGCGGTGGCGTCACTCACTGATCCAGGATCAGTGGTCCTCAGCAGTTATATTTCCGATTTGAGCTTGAGTTTCAGAAATGCTTTGGAAAATGTAACGTTAGCTTTTGTTGACGCTACCGCGCTACTTGATCAAAAATAGAGCTTCGCTACTGAAAAGCTATTTGATTCAGAAAGCAGCGACGCTACCACCACGCTACTGAGAAATGTAGTTAAACTAGTAGCGTCACTACTTGTAGCGACGCTACTGCCCATCACTGCTCACTATAACACAAAATTACATTTTATGCAACACCCAGGCAAACACCGTCAAATATATTATCTTAAACTCCTAAAGTTCTGATAATGAAGTTATTTTTAGCTATCATTGCATTAACATGAGCTAGAACAGGGTAACGTAAATTAATATTGCATTTCTGGTCAGATATTAACCACTGGGTTTTCAAGTGCACTGAATTTTTACAGGTCTTGAATTTTGCATGACACTGGCAAATTCTATAGCAGCAGAGATAAACAGAATCCACTCACAATACCACTGAAGTTGTCCCATGGCCTGCTGGGCAACTGCCAACATGTCATCAGGCATAGTTGGGATAAATGAAGCCTGTCAGGAGAACATGATAGAAATATCACACTCAAACCAATTTTAGACACCATGTAAAGGGTGAAGGGTTCATACCATCATGTTGTTTGGGGACAGTGCCAGTTGCTGCAGTGGCTTAAGTAAAGGCAGATTTCCACACAGCAGTACTGCAGCCATGTGAACCGTGACCTCTACCAGCACAAATTCTCTGCCTGAGGTCTGTGGTTGTACACCTAGAGCATGAAGATCATTTTTCACCAGCGCTTGAGCAAATGCTCTCATTTCATTATTGACGAAGACTTCTGAGCTTCTGATAAAATCCTCAAGGCCAGCACATTGCTACAGAAAACAACATGAATATCAGACACACAGCAGTGATACACATTTATCAAAAAATCCATAGAATACAGAAGATATGTTATGATATATATATATATATATATATATATATATATAAAATTGTTATGTAGCATAAATTGTTTTTTTACCTCAGGTTTAGGGTGCATGTTGGGGTTACCACTTCTGTACAGGGCGGTGACTTCTCTGAACAAAGCCAGTAGCAGATAAACAGCTTTCTTCATGGGTGTGCAGTTGCAATCCTTCTGACAAAGATGTTTTGAAAGACATTGCAAACTGGTCAGCACAGATAAAGCAGTTTAACAAGACTGAGGAAGAGAAATGGCAAGTATTTGATTGCACATTTTAAGCATTACCCAGTACTTATTATTAAAAATATATATTTTAGCACATTAAAAGATATATCTTATATTGTAATAATACATACTATTGTCCTGTAAAAATAAAAAGCAGCATTTAATAAATCATAACATTATAATATAATATAATATTATATAATATAATATAATAAAGTACTATAATATATTATAGTAAAGTATTGTTATTGTTATATTATAAAGTATTGTAGTAGAATTGTTATTATTATTAAAGTACCTGCCAAAAGTTTGGAAACATCACAATTATTAATAATTTTGAAATAAATATCTTCTGCTCATCAAGGCTGAATTTATTTGATCAAAATAAAGTTAAAAACCCAGCAATATAGTGAAATATTATTACAAATTAAAAAAAAAAAAAAAGTTTTCAAGTTTAATATATTATAAAATGTAATGTTATTCCTGTGATGCAAAGCAGATTTTTCTTCATCATTACTCCAGTTTTCAGTTTCACATGATCTTTTAGAAATCATTACAATTTATTTGACTCAAGAAACATTTCTGATTATTATCAATGTTGAAAACAATTTTGCTGCTTCATATTTTGTGGAAATGGTGATACACTTTATTTTTCAGGATTTTTTGATAAATATTAAGTTTAATGAACAGCATTTATTTGCATTTATCAAATATATTAATTACATTTGTTAATGCATTTATTAAATAGAAATCATTTTAAATGTCTTCACTCACTTTTTATCACTTTCATGCATGATGAATAAAATTATTAATTTCTCTCTCTTTTTTAAATCTTATATAAATGTTTGAGTGGTATCATTGTTTCCACAAAAATATTAAGCCGCAAAATAGTTTTTAACATTGACAATAATGAGAAATGTTTCTTGAGCAGCAAATCAGCATATTAGAATGATTTCTGAAGGATTATGTGACACGTTTCTAATGACGAATGTTGCGTTCCAAAATGCAAATTAAAGCGGCTCAAACCAAGCGCAGCGCAGCTAGCACTAACAGTGAATAAAAACAATACTGTAACAGCAGACATGTAGCGCGTCAGACTACAGCCTATTATATAATTACATCACAACTGTTGCACATTTTATGACAGCTCTAGCAATCTCAAATTCTCACCGCCATTCATAAAAAGTCACCGGGTCGTTTCAGCGCTGATTCTACTCAAGTACTCCAGAGTGCAGTCTGGACGATGATGGCGAAGTACACGTACGTCCCGCCCACCCCTAATTCCATTGGTTTATAACACGGCAAATCTTATTGGTGTAGACCCGAGCATGCGCATTCCTTTGTGTACGATTTTGTAATTGATTTGGCCATATTACAGAAATATTATGTGCTAACTCTAGAATCATAGGCCTATCTTAATTATTATCTGTTTAGTAACCATGGTAATTTTAGTCAGATGAAGTCACTGTTTACAAATAAACTCTTGATGACAGCACCTCCGGGTTCTTCAGGCTGAATAGCGCTTCATTCATATTTCCTTGAGGATCGGCAGGCCGCGGATCAGCACTAAACTGGGATTTTATACGCAAATTATGATAATTTAGATGTATTTTAGAAGATGCACAAATTACGACATAAGCGGCTGATTTTCCGTTTTGGGTGCACAACCGTTTTTTGTTGTTGTTTAAAGAGATGAGTTACGTTGCTGAATGCGTCACAAACTTGTAGGTTATAAAGTGCTAATAAAATGTTTTCATGGCAAGCTCAATGTTTCCTTGTTTATATCTTAATAAAATATTTGAGCCTATATTGATTCTCTTACAGTTTTTAAAGGTTCCTATAGTAAATAAGTGTCCATGACTTCAGATATTAAAAATCCAATTACTTATGTATCCACACCCTCATTGTGTGTGCGTTTTCTAATCTGTGTACGGGATGAATTTAGATTCAGTTATTAACACTCGATCTTTGTAGCCATATAGACCGGCATAACTATCAAATAGTAAATCACTCACATAGGTGCAATAGGTACGTGAGCACTTTTAATGAGTAAAAGAGACCTTCTCTGTGATTAATATTTTTTATTTATTAAAGACTATAATAACTGCTAAAAATCTAAAATCAATATAGTAGCCTACAGTGATTCCTGGTTCTTTTTAAAGGACTGAGCCACAAAACCAGTAATTTAATTTGTGCATATAGTCTATATATAAAAGTATAAATAAAAATGTTGCAGAGAAAATGAACATTTATTGCTTAAATACGCACTAAAGCACATTAATAATAATATTTGCTGTAGGTCAGATTTAATAACAGCTGTTTTAGTAAACAAAAACATTTAAAATAGGCCTATATGCAAAAAAACCAAAAAAACCAAAAAGTTTCAGCAAGGTTTTTTATTCCCATTATTCACACATAAAACCCCAGTTCATGCTGATAGATTTGGAATTATTGTCTTATTTGTCACCGCAGTTGCTCTTTAAAATAAAACCATTTGCGGGTTTGTCCTATGTCTTACTGAACTACAGTGTAGGCTATTATCATCGTAAGTTTTTGCTTATCCACCGATCCTAAAATAAAGAATATGGCTACATATAAATATACATTATACAAAACAGCTAAATCTCAAATAGTGGGTCATTTTTATCAACATCGCCCAGCTAAAACTGCTAAATGTTTAAGTATGTCTGCTTCGTGTACTGTGAAAAGTGCAATAATATCTGACTTCATTTAACGTGCAACCCACCTGCTGAGATTGAGGACCACTATTTACGTTCATCACACAGAAACATAATTAATATTTCTCATAGGTGAGGCTATTTATAGCATAGGTAGGCCCATATAATGGCCACGAATTAAGAATGTGTTTCCCATACTTAATTTGTGAGCCGCTCATATTACACATATTGCCCGAAGTACTCTGAGATGCCGCCACCAAGCGTTTAATAAGGATGTAATCTAATTCGTCATAAGTAAAAAAAATACAAATAAAAATAATTGCTAATTGATTCTAACTAAAATCGCTGTTGTTAGCACTTAATATTTCTGTAGTACAGCCAAACAGCGTAGATCATTCATAAAAACGTATATAAAAGAATGCTCATACAAGTAAACGTACTACACCAATAAGCTCTGCTGTATTATAAACCAATGAAATTGGGGGTGGGCGGAGCGACACGTGTCGCCCCACCTTAATGTGTCGCCCCGCCCCATCGTCCAGGGTGCACTCTGGGGCTACTCATTCTACTCGCGTTTGGCGCTTTGAATCATTTGAACGCTTTGAACTGTCCTGCAGATGGCGCCGCGAGCTCACGCAGCGTTCTCAGGACCATTCAGTCCATGATGTTCTAGAGAACAATGTTTTCACAGCTTAAGTAATAGCTTAAGGCCATTTGCGCGATTTCAATCATCAGGCAGTAACCAGCCCCCCCCCCCCACCCCCACCCCCGCCAAAACCAAAAAAAAATCCCTTGGATTTACGTTAATCACATGGGTCATCCCTCAGAGGTCGGAAAATACTGATATCCATATTTATGCCAAAAAAAAAAAAAAAAAAAAAAAAAAAATCACATCTCTGATCTGTGTTGTCTTTTATGTCAAACATAACGTTAATTGAATACCATTGAAATGATCAAAATCAACAATCAGCCATTAGAATTATTAGATTTTATTTACTTGTACAGGAGAATTGTTTTTACCCCTTTTGAATTTGGGCCATTTGAAATTTTTGCCCAAAGCCCCTGTTAAATTCTGACCCTGGTCACTGCCACAGATGCACTGTGATATGGTCTATCCAACTTATTTTTCAACGCGGATGTAAGCCGTTTTCTGTGAATGTGCGAGATTTCCAGTTCATTAGCCGCTGTAGGAAAATAACTAGAGGAATAAAGTGCAGGAAGTGATAAAAACTGCACTACAAACCAGTGTTCATAGTCAGTGTTGGGTAAGTTACTCTCAAAAAGTAATTAATTACTATTACGAATTACATCAATTACATCATCACTATTGTATTTAAATTACTTTACTAATTACTGTCTGAAAAGTAACTTAGTTACTCAATAAGTAACTTAATTATTCAAATTACTAATTAGGCTACATCTTAAAATCCCTATAAACATAAATAGAAATTAAACTCTTTATTCTTTCAATTTGAGTGAAACAGAATAGTTTAGCCTTTTAGCTTTAAAACAACTGTAATACTTAATTTTTTATAAAAAAAAATGTAACCTTCTTTGGCTAACAAAAAAAAAAAAAAAAAAAAAAAACAACACTCTGCAAAATATCTGAATAACAAAAAACAGCTTAAGAAAAGTTAAACAATACATTTCAGTTTGGCAAGATGTTCAGGAGAAGCCCAACTAGTAAAATTCGTACAGGTTTATGTAAAAATAACATGTTAACTAATGTAGGTAAGAATAAATTACAGAAATGATCTTCTCCGGTGAATAAAGCTGTCAGATCGCTGTTCTTCTGAGGTAAATCCCATCTTATTCCTCATGGCAGGTCTTCTTTCAAAATCGATGAAAATTAGATGAATCTCAATTTTTTAAAATCTATTTTTTGTATCTAGGTGAGGGTGTTTGCGTGCAGGTGACTGCATATAATGAGCTCAGATTAGACTACCTTGCTTTAGTTTCATACTGATTACATAATCAGAGAATATTTGTTTTCGATTTGAATTCATTCATTTAAAAGTAGACACTTCAAGCTTACAGATACAGGAGAGACTGTACCTCACTTTAGTTTCATATGGATTACATAATCAGGAATATTTGTTTTCAATTTGAATTCGTTCATTAAAGTAGACACTTCAAGCTTTCTATAGACATATTTCTCATGTCTCTGTGTCAAGTATTCGCTGAGTTTGTGATGCGTAGAATGTTGCTCACAGAGACCTAGACGGCAGAAAGTGCACCCTGTTTGCTTTGTTTATTTTACAAGAGCATAATGTTTTGTTCTTATTGTCAGTGTACACAGATAAATGTATGCCCTTTTTAGATTCGACTGATTTTAGTCTTATCTGTATCTGAGTATTTAAGGTTTCTCTGTGAATCAGGAAAAACTGAAAGTGAACGCGGGCGCGCAGAGGGTTAAAGACGCTGCATTCAATTTTATCTTTAGACTGTAAATTTAGATTTCAAATTCAATATTGATTTTAGAACTGTTGAAATTATTTACTGTATGTAACGCAAGTACTTTATAAAGTAACTGTAATTAAATTACCTAAAAATGAACAGTAATCCCTTACTTTACTTTTTCAGTGGATAAGTAATTTAATTACAGTAACGTGATACTTAGTAACGCATTACACCCAACACTGTTCATAGTTAAGACAATACATTAAAATATTATGGTAAGACATCAATTTGTAATATCAAGCAGCAAAATGAGCTGTTTTGTACAGCTAAAAATAGCTGGAAGTAGATGACACTGGACGTCAGACCCATAAAATGTAAAAATGGCTGTGCCTGCTCTTAAGGGAAAAATAAGGTGGATAGGCAGCTCTCTAGATTTTGGAGCACAGTGTGTGTGTGTGTGTGTGTGAGAGAGTGAGTGAGTGAGTGAGTGAGTGTGTGTGTGTGTGTGTGTGTGTGTGTGTGTGTGCGCGCATTGTAAAGGAGTAAAAAAATACCTCAATAGCTTTCTGTATTGCGCTCATGTTGCAATCTAGCATGGCTTTGGCTACTGCATCTCGAATAGTTTTGTAGTCCATTCCACATGCTAGATACTGGTCAATTTGACTGTCATCTTGATTCTGAGAGAAATAAACATAGCAGTTAAAGAATAAATACTTGTCACTCATGACAGGATTATGAAGCTAATTAAACTAAAACCCACCGACTCAAGAATCTCCTGAGGAAACAGCCACTTGAACCCTTCCTGTGTCAGAAGTTTCTGGACATATTCAACCCCATGAAGACTGCAGATCTTTCTGATCAGGTAAACCCTGTACCAGTCATTCCTGATTTGGCAACATAGACTAACCACGCTGTCCAAAAACGGTGGGATAAAAGCTGAAGGATCATCGTGTGCACCTAAAATCAGGAAAACAATATCAATACCATCAATACTTTGCCTCGCCTTGCCTTGCCTTGCCTTGCCTTTGATAATCATGACAACTTTTTTTTTTTTTAGTTTTTGGGTGAATCTCATGAAAACATTCTAGGGTCATAGTGCATATTTCATGAACTGTTGCAATAATGTTTAAATACTGCGGAGAAATAACAGAAAACATTAAAAAAAAAAAAAAAATAAAAAAAAAAAAAATAAAAAAAAAAAAATAAGAGTGCTAAAATATTGTGCACAATACAATTTTTTTTTTCATGTAATTTTTGAAATGTAACCTGGACATGTTGTGTCACGTTTCATGATGTCATGTCACCAGAGGTGTCAAGTACTTGAGTAAATGTAACTAATTACTGTACTTAAGTATCTTTTCGGATACTTTGTAGTTGTACTGAGTACCAAAGATATTCACAACTTTTACTCTCTACTTCACTACATTTTTGAGTGAGTATCTGTACTGTCTTTACTCAACTGCATTTGAAATGAGTGTTGAAGTTACAAATTACATTTCACATGCTACCTAGCTTTTCCGCAGCAGTTGATTTATGCTACAAAATATGTGATATTGCCAACTACAGGGCACTGAAAGTACATCTTGTGCATTTTGCCCTTACCTAAACTTGTCAACAAGGTTACTTTACCTGAATGTGAGCTCCTTAGCAAGTAGTTGTTAATCTCAGGTGTTTTATATATGAGATGAGGACATGACTGCAGCTGGAAATGAGGCCAAAACCAGCACATCCAGTGCAAGAAGTTTAATTTGACTTATTTTATTTATCCTTTATACTGAAGAGACCTTTTTGAAGGTTATTGTTTTTTTTTTGTTTGTTTGTTTTGCTTTTGCAATTTTGAGGTGTTCAGTTTTATTTTGGTTTTAGAAAATAAGATGTTTTAGAAAATAAGATTGTGATTGCTCTCCTCACAAATCAGCTCTTTCTTGTTTTTGTTGCATTTTCTGTGCCTTGTCCTGGACTTTTGTCACTTCCTGTCTCCCGTGGTGTTTGTTGTCAGTTTGTATCTTATCTTGTTCAGCTTGTTAGCCTCCTGTAATATATACAGTATATACAGACCTAGTGTTGCTTTAGTTCTTTGTGAGTGGTTGAATGTAATGGTTGTCTGTTTGCCTGTGGTTTTTAGCTTATTTTTTTTCTAGTTTTTCCATGAAATCCCTGCACATAGATCCTTGCCTCTGCCTGTTTTCTCCAGCTTCTCCACAACGTTACAGTTTTTGACTGGCATGTCTCTTTGACTAGTGCATCTTTGAACCTATATTTAGTATAAGTAAAATAATTAAGTACTGTTAAAATCAGATACTCTAATACTTTTACTCAAGTTGTTTTGGAATTGGTGACTTGTAACTTGTAGTGGAGTAATTTTCACTGTTAAGGTATCTGTACTTTTACTCAAGTATGGTTTTCAGGTACTCTTTACACCTCTGCATGTCACACACTAAAACACAAGCACTACAGGCTTTTTCAAATTACCAGCACTTGTCACTCTATTCACTAGCAGGTCAGCCGCCATATCCAGGCACAATCGAACTCTGGCCACCCGCTGCAGGTGCTCTATAGATGCAGTGTGTGCAGACACAGCATCAGAGTGAAGGAACTGCAGCAGAAAACGAGTTTCCTCCTGTAAACAGGCCTGCTGCTCTGCCACAGAATGCCACTGTGTCCGATCATACATTGAGTCCTGCAGACACAGGAGAAACATACTGTACTTTAAACCAAATTTTAAACATATAGCACATAAGGGTATTTTAACACTAATTCTTGAGAAATTAATACAAAATTTAATTAATTAAATAAGAGTAAGTTAAGATGTACAGAAAAGAATAAAAGCATAACTAGCCTTAGTCAGCATGCTATTTTTTCACAGTAGATATGCAGTTATATATCACCAAAAATATTTAATTTTCATAAACAACTAAAACTAAGCCATAAAACATAGCAGGTGAACATGAGTTGGTCAGGGCAGTGATATACACACCTCCAAACAGTTTATGTACAAAGAATAAAGCTCGGTTTTATCAGTCTCCTCAATGATGTTGCTTTGCTCAACTTCTGACAGATGCTGCTGAAGATAGTGCTTCACATCATCAAAGCTGAAAAAGGGAAAAGACAAAAATTATTATTTCGATAAATGTTTAAGAGAGTGCTGTGAGCTGTTAGAAGCCCTGCGCTCACCTGTACTTGAGCAGGAGTTTCAGTACTACTGAACGCACCACTGGATTTTTATCGAAAGAGTCATCAAAGGGAGAAAGAGCCTTAGTCAAGAACTTCCGGTCGCGCCCTGAGAGGATGAGGAACAACGTTCTGGTCATTTATTCATTCTGATCAAAACCTAGCCCTCCACATATATACTTAAACAGACATACCTCTGATCTGAGGGAGTGAGCAGGACTCCACCATCAGGAGGGACAACAGGTGTAGGATGATGTCTTTGCTGGGAGGAGTGTTGTCCTTGAAGCACACAGTTGTGACCAGATCAATGAAGAAAGCATTGCATCGCATTCTGAAGAATGCGTTTTGACTGATGAGATCCCTAATGACCAAAATAAGCACATCATCTTTTAGAACGATAGAGAGAATACAGATAGACAATCAGAGAGATAAACAACAACTATTCATCCCAAACAATTAGCAGATTACCGTATTTCATCAGAGGCCTTGAGCACAAAGGCATCAGGCACTTCCTGTACACACAGAGGGCAGTGCATCTGGCCAGGCACCAGCCACTGTTTGATACAGGTTAGGCAGTAGATGTGGTCACAGGGCAGACTCAAAGGGTCCTGAGGGTCTCCCATGCACACTGGACAAGGCTGAATGCCAAACCTGTGTAAACAAACACAGTGACAAATCACCACACTCCTTTAGTAGCCTCTTACTAAACCTTTTGATTAAAGAAAATATTACTAATAAAAAAACCTGAAAATGGTTTGGGATGCTCCATCTTTGCAGGCTTTGAGTATGGTGATCACTGCCTCAAACGGCTGCCTCTTTTTAAGATTTGAGTCCCGCTCTAAGACCTTTAGCAAAGAGAAGAGTGCAGATAAGCAGAAATGAAATTGTTCAAGAAATTATTGTCAAGGAAATGGACAGAGTCGACTCACTTGTGCTAGGCGCCGAGTGTGTTCCAGAACTAGTGGCCTGAGTTTCAACCTCACATCTCCAACACCCAGCAGCATATGCTCCACAAACAAGGCCAGAGAGCAAATGCGACGCCAGCCATGTCTGAAAATTAATAATACAATGATGTAATGATAATAAATAATAATATTGATAACTACACAATACAGTAAATAGTCTTATTTGCAGGTAAATCCAGCACTGGTGACAGGGTTGTGTGCCGGGGACCTTGAATATTGTAATGTACAGCGAGGTAGAGCCCTGCATTTCTGCCCGAGCATGACGGGGCCCGACTTATTTAAGCCCCTAGGCTTCGGGCCAATTTTCACATCATAGCTCACATGCTTTTAGGATTCGGCTTCTTTTTATATTTTAGACATCCATCAATTAAGGTGACGGAACAAAATGTGCTGCGCTGGTGGAAACAAAAGCAGACCATGCTTCCGCGACTGTCAAGATTGGTGCACACAGTGTCCCAGCTGCCCCCGACTAAAGACTTTTCTAGATAACAAATTGATCATTTAATCCATTAATTGACTAATTGCACATTTATATTAAATTACTTAAATACTAAACCATAATGAGCCTTTAATATATAGGCTAGCTAGCCTACTGTATTCCACGCTCATAAAGCTTGCTGCGAAGCAACCATTTTAATTATTTGTTAATAAACTAGTCAGTTTCCGAGTCAGTGTCGGCGGCAAAAATTAAGTTAACAATGCTGACAATCTCCGTAGCACTTTATTTTACAAAAGCATATTTTGTTGATAATGTGAATGCATGCACACAATTAAAAGTAGACCTATTACAGTTTCGAATGATGCATTACTCTTAGCTGGAAGAGCAAAAATGGAAAAAAAAAAAACCCCGCATGTGATTGCGGCGATGCCTCCATGCATTAAGCACGCTTTAGCTTCCGTAGTCTGCATAAATGTGATATGCTTGAAGTGTTTTATATCTATGGATTTTATTGAAGGCAAGTCAAGTCTTGATTTTAAAAAGCTAAATTGATCAAATATGAGGTCAACTCACTGTTGGCCGCTAGGTCGTCACTTTAAAAAAATGAAAACTTGAATTTAGCAAAACATTTTTCTATATTAACTTAATAAAGTAACCATTTTGCAATCAAAACCAAAACTGGACTATTTTTAATGGTTGCAGTCAGATGAATTCTGATAAGCTGTTGGGCTGGGGATGGGCTAGGGCAGGCATCCTCAAATCTGGCCCACTCCTGCAGAGTTTAGCTTTAACCTTAAATCAAACACACCTGAGCATGCTAATCAGAGTCTTCAAGATCATTAGAAAATCACAGTTAGGTAAGTTTTGATCAGAGTTGGAGCTAAACCCTGCAGCAGATTGGCCCTCCAGGGAAAGATTTGAGAAACCCTGGGCTAGGGTTTAGATTTGAGGCCCATGCAGGGCTTTACAACGAGGGGCCTTGTCAAAAAGGTAAAAAGTCTTTGAACCACTGATCTAAGGAATCTTAACAGATGCAGGAGCAACCAAGTCCCACACTGTCATACTGAAAAACAGCTTACTCCCCAGAGCTGTAGGTGCTATCAAGCAATAATTTAACAAAAAAATAGACAGATAACATGTTACTTGTACATGCTGTAACATTTCCCAAGACTCATGATAAGAAAATAACTGTAGAGCTCATAAAAGACTAATTTTAGAGCCCATAACTCACTCGACGTGGGTGACCATCTGTTTGCTTTTCTCTCCATAGTGGCGTAGGCTAACCTCACAGCAGACCAGCTCAATTGGGACCTGTAGTTTTTTTACGCGTCTAAGCCAGGCCAGACTCTGAACATCTCCATCTAGAGTCTGGGGCTCCAGGTATTCAATACAGGCCACAGCAGCGTACATATCTAACACCTGAAAAACAGAAAGGTGGTCAGGGGGAAGTAAACAATCAATCACTGTAATAAATATTTTCATGCAAACTTAGGCAGCAGAAATAAGTTGAATGCAATTACCAATTCAGTGCCCTCTCTGGCACGTCTGTTATCAATTAGCATGTGAGCAATCTGAGGCTCTATACTGATCATCCTGTAGAGGTTCTGTATTCGGTTCTTGAAATGATGATAGGCAGCATGAACCCATGCCAGAGAAATTACTTCACTTTCATGTGCTTCCTGACCGCCTCTAAGCTCATGTACACCACAAGTAAGGGCGCCACGTAAGAGCTACAATAAAACGTAAAAAACAACACATGAACAAGTGTGCTTGGATGTGTAGATGATGGGTAGAAATCTAGCTCTGAAAGGGTCTGTTTCTCACCTTGAGATCCACCTCTGATGTTACATTCATTGTCATGGAGATGAAATCCTGGAGATACCTGTGGAAAAACTCCATCTGCATCTCTTGGGTTGCTTCAGAGATGTACCTGCCCAAGGGGGTCTTCCAAAAGAACTCTTCAAATTGCTTTACAGAATGTCCTGTTGAAAGAAATGCAAATACATATTTTAAAGGAAAATTAAAGGAAAAGTTTAGAGGAAAATGAAAGAGTACTCTTCAAGAGAACAAACCTGATTTAAGAATGATTGGTCATAAAAAAAAAAAAAAAAAAACATAGCAAAGGAAGAAGTTGTGTAAAATACCTTCTCGCTGCAAAGCATGCACCCAGAGTTCCTCTAGACAATCTTTAATCCTCCAGCTGAAAGGCAAGGTGCAACCCATGTTCCTGTCGACTGCAATGTGGTTCTGAACCAAGATGGTCTTCATCTCTGAGCTATAAAACAGTGTTTTCAGTTACAGCAATGACTTTTGCTAATTGTAGACATGATTGCTTAGAAAATATTGTTAGTGTATGATTGAGATTTACACAACATGCTCTTGCTTTTAATTCGTGGGGAGCATTTGAGTTCTGTTCATTGCCATTAATGTTATTATTTGGGTAGCTAGCTCTATACCAGTTGAGTAACTTGCTCAGAAGGATTCTCTTTTAACTGTTGCTCAAAAATGACAGTAGTTGACCTTAAAGAAAAAACTGACTGAGCAGCAGTGCTGAGAATGCAATGCATATTTGCTTTGCATTATGAATTCCTGTCAGAAACAAAGTACAATCAAGCTTGTGAAACCAGGAGCATTAGCATATTTGCATATGTTTTGGGCCCAACGGCTCACAAAATGCACCTTGAAATCAAATAATTTCATACTTGTTTTCCACTCTTGTGTAAGGAACATTTAGCAACTTGAAATCTCCAAAAATGTCCAACCACAGTTTCTTCAAAGATTCTTCAGAATGTCTGTCCAGCAAGAGGTCTAGATTGCAGTCGCGGTCAATAATTGAAACAAGTTGTGCAAGGAAGGGAGTTACTACTGCTTGAACTCGCCTCCACAGGGCATGTCTAAAAAACAAACAAACAAATAATTATTAAAAGTAGAGTTGAAGACAGAGTAGAAGGTATAGGGTAGAAGACAGAATATATAGAAGGTATAGGGTTTTACAAAGAGCCAATAGGGACTAGTCAAGCCAATGAGGATCCATGAGAACATCTGAAAGGCTACAATCCAATATACTGTGCAAAACACTCTTTCTCTTACACTTACCTAAAAGTCCCACCTTCTTGCAATGCATCAGTATTTAGTGCTTCCTTTGAGACCCAGCTCTTGGCAGAGATTGTGTTTTCATCACGAGTCATCAATAGAAAATGAAGTCGCTTCTTTAAAGTTTTCAAAAATTCAGCTGGTAAAATAAAAACCTAAATATCAGTGATCCCTTACGAGAGTTAATGAAAGCTATAAAGAATAACAATAAAAACAGCGATCTCTCACCATGCAGAGTCTTGTTGTCAGCCAATAGCATTAGCAGAATCTCTACTCTCTTGGTACTACGGGTGCTTGCCTCTGTCTGATCTCTTAGCATGCCAACTGCACTCTGAACACAGCTTCGCACTAGTGCTGTGGTGTCCAAAACATTCTTCCAGCCCTGAAGAGCACAAGAAATACAACTACATTTTTACTTACTGAGTCTTCCTAGAAGTGTACTGAACTGAACAGCGTGGCAATAGTATCAAAAAATTACTGAGAATATAGTGCTGTTGTTGAGGATGTGACTCACAGTATTGTCTTCTGTCTCCATCTTTTCATCTTCTGTGTACATGTCATCAACCTCCATAGCTGCAAGCAATAAAAATGATTAGAATTTTTTTGAGAACGTGAATCAACCCTTTAAAGATTAATGCTCAATATTTTAAAAGTAAAATGGCATCACCTTCAGGCTCATCTGCTTTCTCTTCAAACAGCTGGCTAATTGTCAGACACTGCAAGGCTTTTATATCAGAGACAAAATCTTTCGATTTTCTGAGGTCATCAATGTGGACTGACTTCCATGGCCCTTATAAAAGAAACTTTAGAGATGAGATTTTCGCTAAAACAAACAGTGTTGATCATTGATGAAATCAAACTAGTCTCACCTCCATTAAATCCAATGTAGGAAGTTCCACCATCCATTCTGGGTAGTTTAGTGATGAAGTACACAAAAACCTTTTGATTGTCCTCTTTCCTGAATTTGTTGATTTCATTGATAGAAGAATACCTGGAAATATATTTTAAGTTCAAAGTACGCTGCTTTGCATTTACTGAAGTAGCAAAATATGCCACCAACCACATTTAACTCACTTTGCAGATGCAATGACATTTAACCTTTGGGAGCCTTCATCAAAATCGGATTGGATGATAAGTATCTTGTCCCCAGTGGTGTTTTCCAAATAATTCCTGAATACAGAGAAAAGGGTTTTAATACATTTAATTAAGAACAAATGTGCATTTTTGTTGTGATGTGACAAGATGTAGTGATGTTGTGAGCACAATACTTGATTTTCTTGAGGAATGAGTGTTCCGTGTCAAATTGCTGTAGTGAGAGGAGCTCTATGTTTTGAACTTTGTTGTGTAGCTGTTCAGTTTCTGTAGCAGTCAGAAGCCTTGAGAATGTAGTTACCTAAGGATTAGAAAAAAGAATGCAAGTGTTAATATTGAAATGTTATAAATTGCTCTAGAGCAGTGGTTTCAAAACTTTTTGTCTCCAAGGTCCCTCAATATCTATGATAGTATTTGAATGCCCCCCAGTGTAGACTATTGTATCTACTATGTGGATATTTCTGGTGCTTCTGCTGTAATGAAAAAGCTGCTTGGCTTCAATTTCTTTATTTAAAGAAACTAGAAGTGGCAATATTTTAAAATAACCAAGGAAAATAATTATAAATAAGTAAAATTAAAATGATTAAATCCTAATTCCATTGAAGATTTCAATTACAGAAACTTCAAGAACCGAATGAATTATTTCTGATCAATGAATTTGCAATACAGGAGTTTTCTAGTTGTTTGTGATTGCGGGATAAGAATTATTTATTTTATTTTATTATATACATTTTTAAAAATCATTTTTTACTCACAATTTTCTCAGCAGTTACAATTTTCTACGCATTATAATATTTTACATTGTGACTTAATTAGGAAAAAAAAAAATTTTCTCAAGAAATTAATGATTTTAAAATTGTAATAATTTTGTTAACATCTCGAAACCTCATATACTGAACTGTTTAAAGGTTTTCCAAGAAGGGAACCCTGGTTCTTAAATATTACAGTTGCTGAGGGAATTCATTAAAATAAGAAACATGGTGCCAGTTTGCATCATTTTTAGCTGTTTTACCTTATTTTAAACCTTGTTTTAAAGGGTTAGTTCAACCAAAAATGAAAATTCTGTCATTAATTACTCACCCTCATGTCGTTCCAAACCCGTAAGACCTCCGTTCATCTTCGGAACACAAATTAAGATGTTTTTGATGCATCCTGTGAGCTCTCTGACACTCCCACAGACAGTAAGGATCCTTACATGGTCAAGGTCCAGAAACATAGCAAGGACATCGGTAAAATAATTCGTGACATCAGGGGTTCAACCATAATTTTACGAAGCTATGAGAATACTTTTTGTGCGTAAAGAAAACAAAAATAACGACTTTATTCAACAATTCATCTCCTCCACGTCACCCTAGCGCCATTTTGGAGAGTATCCACTGAACATAAACAACGTATGCTATTCTGTGTCAGCTGCATTACGCGGATACATAATTTACGTTCAGATCAAAGCGCAAACAACATAGACAAAGTATCTGCGTGATACAGCTGACACAGAATAGCATATGTTGTTTTCGTTCAGTGGATCCTCTCCAAAATGGTGCCAGGGCTTCTCGTAGCTTTGTAAAATTACGGTTGAACCCCTGGTGTCACATGGATTATTTTACCAATGTCCTTGCTATGTTTCTGGACCTTGATCGTGTAAGGATCCTTGCTGTCTATGGAGGGTCAGAGATCTCTCAGATTCCATCAAAAATATCTTAATTTGTGTTCTGAAGATGAATGAAGGTCTTACGTGTTTGGGAAAATATGAGAGTGAGTAATTAATGACAGAATTTTCATTTTTGGGTGAACTATCCTTTTGAACCATCTTTTGAAAGACTGCTGAGGCCCCCTTGTCAGTTTGAGCCCCCAAATAAAAACCACTCTTCTACAGTAATAATCAAAGTATTTAAAATACAACGGATTTACCTCTGTGAAAGAGGCATGGCTAGGCCCTGCTTGCTGTAGGTGAGAAAGGATGAAGTCAGCAAGGGAACTGTGCTTCTGGTCTTCAAAGTATACCCTTGACAAGTGGTCACTTTCTACATTGGAGAGGGAAGTGCAGTCGAGCCGAACCACAGCATCTGGTGTTGCACAGTTTAAAAGGATCAATTTAGCCTCATCTAAGATAACTTTTCTAGGATCTGAGAGCTCCTGCCCTTTGAGTTGCTCTGTAACTTGTACCACAACAGACGCACAAGTGTCCGAGTGGTAGCCAATGAAAGCATCAGCTGGAAGGTAACGACGTGCTTGGGGAGCAATTGAGTGCTTGCCTCTAGCAGAAATGAAGGATTGAACCCACTGTTCAAGCTTCTCAACAAGGTCTTTTTGCTCAGTCTTTATTACAGTATTGAGGTCAAGATAATGTTTCTCCAATCTGTTGATCAATGGAATGGGAAACTGCTTGTACACAATGTTCTTCTCTTCAATGACAATGAGCCTGAAGTCTCTGTGCACTCTGCATTTGACTCTGTGTGTTCCAAGCCCCAAATCCACATATTTCTGACCTCCAAGGCTAACGTAATATTGGTTGAGGGCATCATACAAGCTT
>JAFVLL020037323.1:0-23895 GCA_021397915.2 Tor tambroides | reverse complement strand
ATTATAATTAGTAACTTACGATGTTTCTATTAATTTGTTATCATGTTAAACACAAATTCAGTCATATTAAAAGCATTAGGCTGCTTTCAGCCTTACGCTGCCTGGAGTTGGTTCACTTTCCAATGAAACTAAGTAAATAAATAATTAAATAAATCAGCACGATAATATCGTGTATCGTCGATCTCACAGGCTGACGATAGGACGATATGAAAAATGAGCATATCGCCCAACACTAATGTCAACATGATGCATGTCTTGTGGACTGAAGTCTATCTATTTCAATCTTCTATTTCATTTCAATTTCATACTCCATAATTATTTAGTTTGTACATAGTTACAAGTTTTAAAATTCAGCACAATGCAAATCGAAACCTAACGCCCATTTACGCCACAACTAGGCTAGGCGTAGATTTAACTTGTGCACGGCTAGTGCAGTCGGCTCCAGATGATCAAAATATTCTGTGTTAAATAAAGGAGGCATCCAAACTGTGCCGTTTTGTGGTACTTCACTTCCAGGACTGAAAAGCGCTGGTCTCTCAGCTAAAGCACAGCACACTGTGAGCATACTAATTACAGCACTGCCAGTGAAAATATTACACTCAACAAAGAAGAATCCAGATAAACGCTTGCTAGTGTGCTGGTGGGAAGTTGCGGTGCGTTTTGCATCGATATTCTGCTGACACATTGACTTATTTATATCTAAAAATAAGTAAGTGAATGTGTGTTTCAATTGTACCAGTGGGTAATATCTTCAGAAGCGTTAACCGTTTTCAGATGCTTTTGTTTTTTCCCCATCTTTTAGTTAGTTTACAGCTGCAGAAACAAAATCACGTAACCGTGTCTATTGATGTGCATCAGAAAATAGACTTGTTGCATATTTGCATCTGCCTAAATATGCTTCCTGTAATTGATTCTTTTTATTGTAATGCTTTTTAAGCACTTGAAGTGCTGTATTGTAAAACCTTGAACTTTTTATTGTAAAGCACTTCCAGCTGCATTTTGTTTTTTTTTAAATGAAAAGTGCTTTACAAATAAAGTTTCTTCTTATTGTAATAACTTGATTAACTTTTAAGTTCTCAAGTGTCAGTCTTTCATATTTTTAGTCATTATTTTCACAACCAAGACAGTCGTAAGAGTAGCGCCAGGTGCAAAGCAGAAAAAGCCAAGCATTTAAAAATCCATTTTTGGTGTGTTATGATTTGGTTTGTACCAAGTCCAATATTGTGTACTGGGTAGGACTGAGTGCATGCAAATTCACATGCATCTTGTTTGACTTTATTCATTGTCCCTTGTTTCTTTTCTCCTTCCCTTCTTCTGAGTTGGAAGTTCTGCATGTTCCTACAATGAGGAATAGTCTCAGACGCCCATCTAAGGACCACCTTGGCGCAATCAGTTGTTAGAAATTCAGTGCTTATCATGTGCTGTAGCGTACGGTTGATGATGAGGTGTTCCCTTTCTCCTCTGTGATTGGGGAAATGTCACATTTAAGCAATTCCACAGGGCTGTTTGGAAATGTGAGGGTAATGTATTTTCTTTTGACATTTACTTTTAAAATGTAGCAGATTAGCATAGTAATTTCCTTCTTCAAACTTATGGTCCCGGAGTCTGCAGGCTTCATTTACATGACACACATATGTGTGTGTTGTGCGGAGAACACCATTAACCTTTTACTGCCTACTAGAGTCAGACACACAAATCAGAAATCACACTGAACCCCAGTGATATGAAGCCACAACTTAAGAATGGGTGGGAAAGGTGGTTTTCAGGTTGTATCAAAATGCATACAAAATACTTACTGCTATAATGTCTAACCATACTTGTGCATCACTCAAGTTGCTTTTATGTCTTTTTATTAGTCGTCTGTCAGTGAATGTCATTATCACACTCTTCACACACTTTTTGTCTTGCTGTTGGAAAACACACTAGTTTTTGGCGGCTTGTGATTATTTCTGCGCTATTCCTCCTCTAAAGGTGATAAATCAGAACGTAAAGGTGATCTTGAGGTCTTCAGTGCTGTTATGTTGTTTATGTGGAGTTACAGAGTCTCTCCGTTCATATAAACAGTGGCCTGAGGATTTGCATGCCCGCAATCCAACGGTATCTGAGAAGTATGCAAAGGACTGGAGCCGCTAAACAAACCTATTGTTAATGTTGCCTTATGTTTTGGCAGCGTAACGTGAATGATCTGTCAGTGTGTAGTCTGAAATGTTTTTTGATGTGCTTTATTTCAGTGCCATATTTGTTTTTCAGGCCAGAGTTATTTATGTGAATGCTGCCTTGTTCAGGTTTATTTTATGAAGATTGTCTATGACATAACAACTTTTTAAGCTACAGTAGTGAAGTCCTGTAACTAATTGTTGAGTGATATAGTTTTTTTTTAATATCTAATGGCTATATCCAACATCTCAGTGCTGTCAAATTAAAGTCCCATGCACCGTCAAAACAAGTTGCAACGTCCTGAACAAAGAGAAAAGAAATTACTGGCTGATGCTGCTATTTACTGTTGAGCAGATTCTTAAACAGCGCTGACTGGTCATTGTGTTCATGCGCTCAACAGATACATCTGTGATTGGCTACAATGATCATCGCTTCATGCTCTTCACCGCTCACACAGAAACACAGTTACACTTTATTTCAATAGTCCACTTTAGACATTCTACTAACTATAAGTATCTTTGTAACTACATGTCAACTACATGTCTACTAACTCTCAGTTGGGCAGGTTTAGGGTTAGTAGAATAAGTTGACATATACTTGCAAAGTTTCTCATAGTCAGTATGTTGTGGACCCATCAAAATAAAGTGTTAGAAGATATTAAGCAGACAGTCTACTAATACTCTAATGACTGCTAATTGACATGTAGTTGCAATGTTACTTACTGTCAGTAGAATGTCTAAAGTGGACTATCGAAATAAAGTGTTACCACACTGTCATATCTGTTGAGCACGAGAACACAATGGCCAATCAGCGCTGTTTAAGAATCTGCTCAACAGCGCTCAAATATTAGCGGGAAATGGACGTTTTTAAAATTTCAGTACCGAATGGTATCGCGGCCGGTGCTTTAGACAACACTAGTTTAAGCGTACGTTAACGTATACGTACAATCAAACATGTAGCGCGAATGCAGGCAGTCGAAACATGCGCTCTAGAAAGCTTCATCTTTCAGTGTCTGCGCTGTTTTTCTCCAGAAGTTATGATGTGTTTGTACTCATAACCCACTCATACAAGTGCTTGTCAATGTTATTGTTGCAGTCTCTGCTGTTTTGTCGTTGTTCCGTCTCTTTAGTTTTTCTTTTTCTAATGTGAAACAACGGCCTGGGCCAGTGCTGCCACCTTGTGGAACAACTGATTAGTCCAAAACAAAATTAGTGCGCATGTGTAGTCTCAGCCTCAGACGTCACGCCCAACTTCTGATGCATACGGCACACTTAGCTGGAAACACTTCAGGAGTTTCGAAGTCGTTGTCGGATTGGTTAGATTATTCAGGATGTCCGGGAGACGTGTGTCGCGTTCTTTAACATCCCGCCTGGAAACAAAAATGCCGTGGCGCCAAACCCCTTCACGAAAGAAAGCCGTCATGTTTACAACTGATAACGAGCGCTTGTCAGGATCAACTAAACGCTGGATTTTCAAAAGTATGTGAAAAATTTAAAGTCGCAGCATAGAATCTTTAAAATATGTCCAAGAGTTTTACACACCGGTCTGTTATTGTGTGTTTTACCTGTCAGTCATATGGCCCCTTGGGTGGGCCTTGGCCATTCAAAGCGGCCAAAGTTCCCAGACCTTCTGCTGTCAGTCTGAAGGTCTGGCTACGTGAGACTAGCGGATGTGCAACCTGTGCGTACAAAGTATGCGCGGTTACAAAAATTGGGTGCGGGACGTACTATTCTGGTTATGAAATTTGCGTCATGTGCACTGTACACCTTGCGTATGCGCAAAAAACAAAGTATACTTTGGGCTTTAGACTACTGAAGTCCTATGATTGAACGATATGTATTTTTTTGATAACTGATGCCTGTATCTTTGGCCGATACCTTTGTGCTGTCAAAATAGAAGTCCAGTGCAACATCAAAATAAAAGTTCTGACATATCAACTGAAAAAAAACAAAAAAAAAACATTACTGGCCATGCAGCTGAATAAAAAAATCCCACATTTCAGCCAGTATATCAGCTTTGGCAATATATCAGTCAATATTCAATATATAGGCCTTGGCAATATATCAGTCAGCCACTACCTCTAACAGCATTGCTTTGTCCTCAAGACTGTCTTTCTAACGTCTCTTCCTGTAATAGTTTGCTGAGGGCATCGCTAACTCACAGCTGTCACCACAAAGCAGTGAAGCTAACCACCTTCTCCTGATGTTTCAAAAGCTCTGGCTGAACAGCGGCCTGGCTGACAGGTCTAAATCAACGCGCTAACTAGAAATATGCCATCTCTGCTGTCAGTGTAGTCGGCCATGGCTGCGTTTCCTAAAGGAATGCTTATTCGGACAGCTTGTGATTGACGTGGACTGAGTGCAGCTGGAAACACATGCCACTTTATCACACGGTGACTCCATATTCTCCCACATCGGTCCTGTAGTATGCTAGAAGTCTGTCAGCTGGTAGAGATTTTGCTGTAGCAAGCTAGATGTTTTTGCACAGAGTGCAGGACTGCTTTACTCTGCTTTATTTACACAAGAGGGAGATGAGAAATATGGGCTAATGTGAGAGTGGGATGTTTCTCAAACAAATGAGGTTGGACGTGGAGAGAGTACAACGTGAAGCAAAGTTCGTTTGCTTACAGCTGCCTAGAAACTTGTATCTATATTTTACATAAAATAACAGATTTTAACTGATATGCTGTCACAGGTGTGTGTATCAACCTTATTTTTAAAGTAAGATTGGATGTATCCTGAGTCTTGTGGTGTCATTCATTTCCAATTATTTTGTACAAAAGCAGTTCATAATGCTGATTTATATTGCAAACTGGTATTTATCAAATATTAGTTTATCATAATCATAAACATGACGGTTTGAGCAACAAATAAGTTTACTGCACTTTATTCTTCTAGTTATTTACTTATAGTGGATAATGAGTCAAAAGTCTCACTTATTGACAGAAAATTGCTTTTCCACATCGTAGGAAAAGGTGGCTTTTGGCAGTTTGAAATATGACTCAAGAGTTTGAGCCATTTAAAAAAAAAAAAAAAAAAAAAAAAAACTCCATGTTTTTGCACACATGCAAAACATTCCCCCCAGAATTAGTTAAATGAAATCAAGTAAATTTTTAATTTTTAAAGTGTTTAATTGAATTAAGGCCCATTCACACCAAGCATGATAACTGTAATAAACTATGTTATTAAGTAAATTTTTTACATTATTTTTAATAATTGTTCTAAATCTACCACTCTCAGGCAGTGTTGGGGAAAGTTACTTTTAAAAGTAATGCATTACAAATATTGCATTACTCCCTAAAAAGAAACTAATTACATTACTCATGGAAAGTAATGCATAACATTACTTTCAGGTTACACTTTCTCATCTGGCCTGGGCTTTTTTAATATAAAAAAAAGTTCTATTTTTGGTAAAAGTAAAAGCCCTTTCACACCAAAGGTGAAAAAGTGAGTACGATTCAGGTTGAAGGAAATGTAAATTTAAAGTCATACTTATTAGTATGGTTGAATTAGATCATCAGAGGTCAGCAGCAAAGACATTGGTTAATAAAATGGGATATTTGTGTTATTTAACACATTTAATAATTGCAGGTTTGTGTCATTCTTAGTTTGCATTTGACCGTTTTCATTCATTTTAAGGAATACTGTATCTGTTCTTATGCGAGTGAGATGAGTAAATGCATGTTTACATTTAGTCTAGAGCTACAGTAAGCTTCATGTTCACACAGCGCACACAACACCTTACTCCTGATTTCGCTCAACATGGGGACAGGAGAGCTGCCAGTCAATGCATGGGAAAACAAAGTAACTGCCGTAACTTATTTGCAAAAGTAACTCAGATATTTTCTTGTAAATTAAAAAGTAATGCATTACATTATTAGTTACTTGAAAAAAGTAATCTGATTACATAACTCGCGTTACTTGAATTCCATTACCCCCAACGCTGTTATCAGACCTTTTTGTTTTCCAGCTGATGAACAAAAAATCATTGAATCCACATGGCTTTAAAGAATGCTTAATGCATTTAAAGTGGCAGACAACACAGCTGCATTGCCAGCTTATAATGCAGAACAGAATGTTACTGTCTGTTAGTGTGGACACTAACATTGTTATAGATATTTTAATGTGTAGACCTTTTTATTGTTTAAAGTGGTCATATGTCTTTGTCTCCTTTGTCTTTGGAGTGTTACAAACTGTTCGTGCATAGATAAAATCTGTAAAGTTGCAAAGACTAAAGTCTCAAACCCAAAGAGATATTGTTTATAAAAGTTAAGACTCGTCCACGCCCACCTAAAACGTCTCACTTAAACACACCCCCACATGTCTACATCACAGTGTGGGAAGATTTGCATAACACCGCCCGAATGTTTGCGCTAAGTAAGAAGGCTTAGCTTTTATTTTCACTGTCGTATTGTTGCTGCCGCCACCATGTCGTGGAGACACTGTGTGTTTCCAAATATGGTAAGGACTTAAAATTTCCGTCACGCACTTGAGGAATTCAGCCAATCACAACACACTGGATAGCTGGCCAATCAGAGCACACTGTGCTTTTCAGAACGATGAGCTTTGTAAAAACTGACGTGTTTCAGAAAGGTGGGGCAGAGAGGAGCAACAATAATGTACGGTCTGTAGAAAATGTGTTTTTTTTTTTAACCTTAAACTGTGTAAACACATTGCATTACACCAAATACACAAAATAATGTAATTTTTAGCATTGTCATATGACCCCTTTAATATAAAAATATATTTAATGCAAACATGGTGGAAAGAACTATATTACATTAGGAGATAATGCTTTGTACATCCTGTATGTGACATGCTGGATGTGAAGATCAGTGGGTTTTCTCTGCATTTGTGAATTCGTGAAGGTGTGTGTAACACCTTTTTCCTTTGCTCTGGTACTTTGGAGTTCACCAGGACACCAGAAGGAGCGTCAGGGCTGTTGAGTTTGTCTGATGTAGTACCATTACGTGAGTCGAGCGCATGGAAAAGCTTGTTGACTGTAAAAGTCACTAATAATTCCTCTTTGCCGTGTCGCCACTGGTGGCTGTTTTCTCAATTTATAGCTTTGGTATTCCTCAAGCCGGTGAGGTGTAATTGAGAATTGAGGGAGTACGGCTTTCTCCTTCAGCGAGTCCTTTACTCAACAAATGAAGAGAATTTGCTGTTTAAATTTCTGTTGAGAAATTGAGACTTGTCTAAGCGAGGACCGAATCTCATTTGGAGTCGCACTCCCACCGCGGAGAAAATCAGGAGACAGATGAGTTGAAAGCATTGCTTCTGACTCGTGTTTTTGTTGCGCTTGACCTCAGACAGTAAACGTTACAAATTGAACTACTGTTGACGCATGAAGGGTTTTGAGAATAATGAAAAAAATGTTTTAGGGCTAGGCGATAAACAATATCATACTGTAATCACAATAAAATTTGTCAACAACTATAAGTTTTGGACATTTTTATGTGGATGAATCAAATAGCTGATCACACAGCCGAAAGAAACACTAATAAGGTGGTTTTGTCTGATACACAAACTCAAACATACGTGACGCTCAGCATCTGTTTCTCAATATACGAGGACATGAACACATGAACTTCATCTTCAGAGCTTACTTCAAGCTTTTCACCATTTCATTTGAGATCTTCACAACAAACCACCAAATTAAAAAAATTAACTTGTAGAAATTATGGAAATATATTAATATTGAATAATGTGTTTTTCAAAATTAATAGTAATATTAGTAATATTAGTAGTAGTAGTAGTAGTAGTAGTAATAATAGTAGTAATAACAACAACAACAACATTACTAATACTAGTAGTAGTAGTAATAATGGTAAGTAGTAGTAATAATGGTAATAATAATAACAATACTACTACTACTACTACTACTAGTAGTAATAGTAATAATAGTAATAACAACACCAATACTAATACTAGAAGTAGTAATAATAATAGTAGTAATAACAACAACAAAACAACAATAATACTAATACTAGTAGTAGTAATAATAATAATATTAACAACAACAACAATACTAATACTAGTAGAAGTAGTAGTAGTAGTAACAACAACAACAAAACAACAATAATAATAATACGAATAGTAGTAGTAATAATAGTAATAGTAACAACAATGCTAGTAGTAGTAACAACAACAACAACACCAATACTAGAAGTAGCAATAGTAATACATTTAATACGATTTAAGCAACATCATGGAACCAACATTTTTTTTTTTTTTCCCTGTTAAAGGTAAATGAATGTTGGGATGAATATTGATATTGAATGATATGGAAAAACAAAAAAGTAAAAACACATCACATCGTAGTGGTTCTAAAAGTGTTTACTTTTCTGTTACACAAAATGATTTCTCATTTCGCCAGAACATTTGAACAAAAACAATATGTCCCAGACATTTCGTTTAAAAGGGAGCATCATACATACCTTGATTATAATTTTAGTGCCATGGAGAAAAAAAATGGTATTGATGGACAAAATATTGAATTTAATTGTTGAAGTTGAGTGTATTTGTGAAATTCACTCTGAGTGCAGCGCTCTCAGCTTCAGCGTGTTCTGGAGGAGCTGACATTGTAAAAATCGTCTTGATTTCCGCGTGCCTGTACATGTTCAGCGCTAACTGCTCCGCGCTTTACGCTCCTGGATAAACTACACACGATGCTGTGAATTGTATTAGTGTGTGTTGGTGTTTTGGCACAACAATAGTCCTGTGCTGTAGGCCTGGAGCGTTTGTCCGTGTGGAGGATTAAATTAGCAGCAGTTGTTTATCATCCGTACCCAATCCATCTGTCTGGCTCAGTAGAGCCGGCGCTATCTGTGCTATCATACTTCACTCCAACGGGCCGACCTCTCAAACACACACACACACACACACCCCCTTCCCGCTTCCCCAGCAGACAGTGAGACATTCCACCCGGTGTAACCTCTTCATGCAAGAGCGTTTGTTATTTTCTCTTTCATGCAGATTGGGTTACAGCACCAGTAGTTATTTTTTTTTCCCCACCCTTTTTGGAGAGGGAGTGAGAGAGGAAGGAAATCAGCCATGGACCAGCGATTGATTGGTGGATGAGGAGGAGGAGGGAGGGGTTGAGAGAGCAGAGCCAAATAGCATGAGTTTCTCTGAGTCTTAACATTACTTTAGCAGAGAAGAGATGTTACACCAGTGATTCACAGACACGATAATGTTTGAATCAAGGTATTTTAAAATCTGCGTGGGATCAAAATAAACTATGCATACATTACATTTAAAGGGGTCATCGGATGCAAAATTCACTTTTACATGTTTGAACGTAAATGTGTGTTGGCAGTGTGTGTACACAACCACCCTATAATGATAAAAATCCACCCAGTGTTTTTTTTTTTTTTAAATCCCTAAAAATTATATTTTTAAAGTAAACAGTAAAAACAGTAAACAGTATCATTAGAACGGCTCGTGACCCCAAGGAAGAGAGGGGCGGGGTGAGCAGTGCTCATTAGCATTTAAAGAAACATGCACTAAAACGGCTTGCTGTGAAAAGAGCTGATTTTGACAGGGTAAAAAAGGTGTTGTTTTACACTACCATTGAGAAATTTTAACCAAAGCATGTTATAGACTTTTCATTAAGACGCTAATGAATCATCAACTTTTGGAAAATGGGCATCTGATGACCCCTTTAAAAGTTTGGGGTCTCTTTTTAAAGTAATTAATACTTTTATTTAGCAGGGATGGATTAAATTGATCAAAAGTGACAGTAAAGACATTGTCAATGTTTTTTAAAAAAACTTTAGTTTGAATTATAAATTCAAATTTCAAATAAATTTGAACTTTCTATTAAATTAAAGAATTCTAAAAAAACAAACAAAAAAACTTTCATGGGTTGATGATAATCAAATTTTTCTTTAAGAGCAAATCAGCATAATAGAATGATTTCTGAAGATCATGTGACACTAAAGACTGGAGTAATGATGCAGAAAATTCAGCTTTGAATAAATTACATTTATAATATTAATGTTTTTTTTAAAAAAAAAAAATTGTAATAATTTCACATTATTACTGTTTTAACTGCATTTAGGTGAGCATAAGAGTTGTTCCACAAAACACCCCAAAATACCAATCTAGAGTGCTTTCTGTTCTTAAAGAAAGTGTTATTGTTTAATCAAATTGTAATAACCTCTGATATCTCATGTGCTGTTGGTTAACATTAACATTTTTGATCCAGTAGGAAATATGTAAACCTTGCAAAGAAAACGGCACTCAAGCCATTTTTTTTTTTTTTGGAGATTATTAAATCAACACCAGGGTTTATTGCTGTAAATGAAAGTAATTCATGAATTAAAATATTAAGTTATTTTTAGTCTTCATTATTTAATAATTATTTCTACACTTTAGGAATATATTTCACACTTGTCTTTTTCTTTTTAGTTTTTACTCTGAGTAACTTTAAGCTTTTCTTGAAAGATGCAAGTAAAATATTCTCATTAGCATTATTTTTTTCCTGATCCAGTCAATTACTAATAATAAGTAATTCCCACCCTGCATTTGTTTCTCCCTAAATATCCCATTTCAAATAGTTTCAGATTTCGGTTTCAGCAAGGTCTTGTTTTCAAGAAAACCCAGCGGTGTTTCAAGAGAAAATCCCACGGCTGGCTCAGTGTTATTGTTGCTATTAACTAGTATCATTCATTAAAAAAGTGAAAGGGGAAGCTCTAGCCCGCAGCGACTAAGACTGCGGCGGGAAATCCTTGAATTCCCCTCAGGGATCAATAAAGTACGTCTGTCTATTTAAAAATGAGAGACGGCGAGATACGCTGCTGCTTATCTTTGACCTTGCCCGAGGATGAATTAAAAGCACTTCATTTCTGAACAACTGTCATTCTCTCTCTCGCTCTCTCGCCGTCACGTCCCACCCTCATTCCCGCACTTAAGGGAGCCCGGGGGTAATTCATGCACATAATACTGCGTGAAAGCAACCTCAGCGTTTCTCAGACTGGATGCGGGAACGTGCCGACAACTGCATGTTTACCACTGTCTCGAGCAGAAAAAGGAATTAGACGTCCATTGGCCTGGCGTCTTGATTTGTGGGCCGTTCCCTTAAAGCTACGCACAAAAATGAATTTGTTGTTGAAGTAATAGTTTTCACTGGACATGTTCTTAATGCAGGGGCATTAAATCTTACTTATTCTAACCATGTAAAATCCCAAGACTATAAATGGAGATGGCAACTTGAGGTCAGAGGTTTGCTCAGATCTTTGTTCAAGCATAATTCATCTTCTTCTTCCGCTTCCATTACCCTTTCGGTCGAAGGCCTCACTGATCTCAGCCCTAACCTCATGCTTCATCGCAGCATGTAGACGAGATAAAGCATCTACCGTTCTCATACATGCAAACACTGCTCTAATTAGGGCCCTGTAAAATGTTTTTTTTTTTTTTTTCAAATTCCATTTTTTCCTTTTTAATTTTTTCTAGATTCAAATTTTTTTCCATTTGGTTTTCCAAATGGTTAAAATTAAAATTTTATTTATTGAAAAGCATGCCAAACTAATTAAAATCATGACTTATATTAACTTATATTATAATGTTGTATACACCCCCCCCCCCCCCCCAAATTCCTGCCTTTTTAAAAATTTTTTTTTTTACCAAATTCTTTTTCCATTAAAATTTTACTAGATTCTGATTTAATGATTTAAATGTGTAGTAATGATCAAAATGGTTGATTATTCTGTGTTATGTAATTCAGTGTTTCTTGTAATCAAATTATGGCAAAGTGCTGCACAACGGAGGTTTACTAATAAAATTAAAACATGGAAGAAAATTTGTGCGATTAAATTTATTATTTATTTTGGGTATACAGCAGTAGTGGTGTGATGCACATTATACTGAACACAGTTATATTTATCATACTTTTTCCAAGAACCGGGATTTAGTTATTTGATGGGTTGTTCAAGAGATTTGTTTGTAGCAGATGACTGTGCCCCTCAGATTTCATATTTAAATAGTCTGGTTTAATATTCACAGACACTGGTCCATATTGCTATTTGATTATCTGCACTAGGTAAACTGACATTCTGCATGGCAGTAAATTATCTCAGATTCCAACCAATGCTGTGAAATCATAGGGCCTACGTATTGTCAAAAATGAACACTAACCCCCCGGTTTCACAAACAAGGCTTAAGCCTAGTCCTAGACTAAAATGCAAGTCTGAGCTGTTTCAACTGAAAGAAACTTGCTCTGACTGATCTTAAAATATCTCAGTGCCTTTGTTTTGTCTTTAGATGCACACCAGTAATGTTTTTTTCTAAGGCATGTTTATAAAAACTACTTAAATGTCCTAATTAAACTATGGCCTAATCCTGGTTTAGTCTAAGCCCTGTCTGTGAAACCAGGCCTAAATGTTTTCTCTATGCTGGACTTGTTACGAAACTGTATTTCTTCCATTAATCAACTGAGCTGTCCACACTAGAAGCATCGGTTGCAGCCCACAACGCTTATTCATCTGAAACGCATTTAGAAATATCATGTTGTTTCTTCCTTATATTGATGAAAGAGAAGTTCCAGATTGACCTCAGATGTCAAGAGAGCCTTATTACAGCTGCTGGAGGAGCAGTGGTGGCAGATGGGAGTCCTGTCCTGTGTCTCTGTGCCTTCACCGGTCCTACTGATCTTTGAGAAGTGGGAAAGCGTGTGTGTTTGTGATTCTCAGGGGATGCAGGAGTCAAGTGGGTGTATTCAAACAGTTTAGTAAGTTTCAAAGTTACGCCGAGGGGTGGGCGGCGTGACCAAAATATTCTATCACAGTATGAGTAATTTATATCATGGTAAGTGTATGCAACACAATATAATTGCATTTTATATTATAACTTTATATAGTTTTTGCTGGAAAATCTAAACATGTATTGTTTTTGGTTATTCAAAATACTTAAATTCTTTCATCTGTTGAACACACATAAAGATATTTTTAAAAGTTGGTAACCAAATTGTTTTCCCCCCATGCTATGTCAATGGCTACCAGCAACTATTTGGTTACAGACATTCTTTAAAATATCTTATTTTGTGTGAAAAATGACAGTTTTCATTTTTTTTTGTCTCAGCTATCCCAGTAATTTATAGTTTGACAAATGACAGCTTCATATTATGCTACACTTGAGTTCAAAATGAAAGACTCAAAACGTTATCAATAATTGATAAACTTAAAATCACAATTATTTTGCTCAAATTATAATTGGTATTTATTAATCACGTTTGTGATTTGAGGTTTATTTTTACACGTCCACTCATTTGCATGTTATTTTTACCTCATGTACTTTACTGCTGTATTATATTTATCATATGAATATATACATTTATGAAAACCGTTAAAACAAGAAACATTTGTCTCAAAATCTGAAACACAAAATTTCTAATATCTCCAACTATTCCAATTTATCTCAGGAAGATTAAATGAAACATAAGGAGAAAAGAAAATGTATCCGTTTGAGAGAAAAGCCTTGATTGGGTGATTTTAAACTCTTATTAATTCAGGATCATCAAGAGAAACAGAAATCGTGATTAATGCAATTAATTGCAGAGCTCTGCTCACTTGCAGTGTAGACAGTTTTGCTGGTTTATAATGTGAACGATGTAGTTTTGTTCTTTCTGTATCTCATGTTACATTACTATTCGTTTCAAGACTCGTAAAACAACTTGAGAATCAGAAGGCTTGAAAGCGAGTGCTGTCTTTTTACAAATAGAAAAAAGCTGAGCAGTTCATTTAAGTTCATGATCTCAGTTCCTGTCCTGGTCGTCTTTGCGTAATTCCCAAGCACCGTCTTCCAGTCCCGCCGTCCCAAAGACTTTATTCCGATCTCTCTGTAATTCTCCGTCTCTCTCCTCTGATGTTCGGGTCACACTCCAGTCTCCACACACATTTGTTTCCTCTTGTCTGTTTTCAAAGGGAAGTTGACTGTTCACCCAGTCTCCAGCCCCTGGCACTCAGGACGGCCTGGCAGATTGAACCGCTGCTTTCATTCTCTCATTCATTCGCTGCCAATTTCCCCTCCCTTCGCTGGCACTGTGTTTGAAGCATACAGATCTATTTCTGATTTGGGGTGGTGTGCCTTCGCTATGCTCCGGCTAATACTCTGTTATGGCATTGTGATTGTTTTCAATCTTAACAGCGGAAACAAGCCTCTCTTGATATTGATCACCATTGACTTCATCTTAACCAGAGATGCCTAAGTGAATGCTTTTAGAAAATTAATGACCCAGATGCCTGGCGTTCAGTCCTCTCAATGCTGTAGGGAACTGAAACGTACCACAGTAATTTCGCCTCCTGTGTGGCACTAGCTGATTTTAACTGTGCCTTTGAATTATTAGCGCTTACCCTTGTTCTCTTTGTCTTTTTCAGCCTCCAGGCCCCATGGACCAGGTGGGGAAAATTCGAGGGCAGCACTATGTTGGCGGAAACCCCTATTCTCAGCAGCAGGGGCCTCCCCCTGGCTCCCAGCAGGGTCCTCCTTTCCCAGGACAGGGTTACGGGTCCCCGGGACCCCAGAGGTATCCTATGGGCATGCAGGGCCGCACTCCTGGAAGCATGAGCGGAATGCAGTACGGGCAACAGGTCAGATGTTCATGTTGTGGGGATTTTGGGTTGTTTTATTTTGTTTGGATGGCCGATGCCGAGAGCAGTTAAGAGAGCAGGGTGGCTAATGGCCAATAAAGTCGATATACACTGCCGTTCAAAAGTTTGGGATCAGTAAAGCTGCATTTATTTGATTAAAAATACCAAAAACACTAATATTGTGAAATATGATTAAAAATGAATAAAATAATGGGTTTCTATTTTAATATGCTTTAAAATATAGTTTATTCCTGTGATGCAAAGCTGAATTTATCAGCCATTACTCCAGTCTTCAGTGTCGTGATCCTTCATTAGCAATATGCTTATTTTATCAATGTGGAAACAGTTGTAACGCATAATATTGTATTTTTGTTTTTCTTCGGGATTCTTGGAATAAAAAGTTAAAGAACAGCATTTATTCAAAATAGAAATCTTTAACAATACAAGTACATATTTATATTTTATTTCAGTTTATTTTAGATTGTAATACTATTTCACAATATAACTGTTTTTTCTGTTTTTTTTTTAAATCAAATAAATGCAGCCTTTGAGCAGAAGAAACCACTTTAAAAACATTAAAAATCTTACTGATCTCAAACTTTTGAATGGCAGTGTATCACAATATTTAATTTAAAGATAAAAAACACATGCATAAAAATTGCTGAAATTTTATATATATTTTTTTTTATTTATTCGCTTTTGCTCAATGAGGTTGTTAAAGAGACACTTTCCATCACTCTTTAGCAGCACTTGTTGCTGGTGCATTAAAAAAAAAATCACAAATGCCTTGTTGTCGACTGCACAATACTTATTAATAATAGAGACAACACTTTAAAGGGGCAGTTAAACCAAAAATGAAAATTCTGCCATCATACGGAGAGAGAGAAGAAAAAAAACTACTATGGAAGTCAATAAGGGCCTGAAGCAGTTTGGTTACCCATATTCTTCAAAATGGTAGAGAAAAATTTTTCAGACTGTTTTAGCCCCATACAGTAGAATTCAGGTCCATCCATTCTGTTCGTTTACGTAGCGGGCAGATCTTTTCCTCTGCTGCCAGATTTTTGTTTTTCAGAGTCTCAGCTTGAACCTGAAGGCTTCTGACGGTCTTCAGACATTCTTGATCATAGCAGCATGAGCTCATGGGTCTTTTCATCTGTGCTTTCAAAGAAGGTGGTTATGAGGTCACAGCGAGGCTCAGGTTTGTCACATGGGGATTTCCTCGCACGTCTGAAGTTTTGTACGTGGCAGTCATCAAGTGCCTGCCTTTCTTCATCCTGTTGTCTGCGCCGGGTGCCCCATTGTGCTTGTGTCGAGTAAGCAGATGCACTGGAGTGCCATCCATTTGTAGCCTGGCGTAGAACGTGCACTTCAGGTTGTTTTTATTAAACCTCCCTGTCAGAGGCGTTTTTCTTCCCCATTTTTATATTTCCTTTCTCCTTGAGAGGGAAAGTGCCCAGCTTGTCACCATCAGGCTTTTGTGTCACACAGTACACTCTCCAGCAAGGTCAAATTTTTTTGTATGCTGACTGAAAGTAATGAAATTCAAGCGTTTCCCTGAAAGCCTGTGTGCACACTGGTCCTTCAAATGGATAAGAGCTAGGTAAAAAAACACTGACCTCAGTCCTGCTGAAACCTAAAAAATGTCTCTCTGCTGCTATTGTGAGCCTTTTCAGAGTGTGTGTGAAATATGAACACAACATCTCACAATGCAGGAACATTAACTCCTATTTTACGCTCTTGCTTGTCGAGTTAAATCACATAATAGTTGGATATTTGTTGAGAGCAATAAACATGAAAATATTATGACCCATAACTGATCATGAGTGATATGATTTTTTTTATTTTTTATTTTTTGTTGGATTTTTGAATCGTAATAATAAAAAAAAATTGCACCAGGGCTTATTATTATATATTTTCAGTGAATGCTTGACATAGCCGGTGAAGGTTTTTTGTTTGTAGTGACTCTCATCTGTTTTTATGGGTTACGCTGGCTCTAAATTGAGTGTCAGTTCACCCCTTTCACTGAAAGTAAACAGTGTCCCAGTAAAGAACTTTTTTTTTTTTTTCCCCCCTATGTTGTGTTTTCCTCCCGCCACCTCCTCTGCCTTCTGCTGTTATCGTCTGGCTGTCTGTCCGCACGCCCATGAGAAGAGCTTGAGTGAAAAGCACCTTAATCAGAACTTTTGAAATCATGAAAATATCTAAACAAACACTAATAATTTAATAATAATAAATATTGCTGAAAATAATTATAATAATTAAAAAAAATAGAAGCTGGAGAACTTCTACGTTTAGTATGAATAACACTTTATTTAAATTACTTATTATTTTTTTTTCGGCATGAAGGAAGAACCTTAAGTTTTGTGTGTAGTTGATAATATTATTTAGAACATGCTCCTCAGTACAAATCTTGAGAAATACTGTCATTTCATTTAACTTTGTACTGTTAAAATAAAGGTAAGATTAACTTTTATATTGTTGGTAATATTTCAAAATAAAGGTTTACTTGATTATCTAGACATCATTTTAGAAAAATTGTGTTGAGTATCAAACAGTGTTAATTTTGGCAGGCATTTTTGATTTAGTCTTAGTCTTTATCTTGAGACGAAAATGCTTTATAGTCTTAGTCACATTCTAGTCATTTGAGTCTTTCATAGTTTTAGTCTAGTTTTAGTCGACGAAAAGTCATTGCATTTTCGTCAATTTTTAGTCATTATACTTTTAGTCATTACTTTTAGTCAAACTGCAGTTACCAACATTTATTTTGGTAGCTATTTTATATGTAGTCTTCAAACAAAAATAGTCATTAATTCTTCTCTCTTTAGACCAAATCAATTAAGCTTATGAGAAATTTGAATCAAAGATTGAGTTTGGAAAAACTGAAATAAATTTTGTATATGTATTATAGATATGTATTTAATTGGGAATGCGGTCCCTTTAAGACGGAAGTAATATGTAATACTGTACACCACATTCAGTTTTCACCCACCTGTTTACGTTCACTTAAGCCATAACCGACTGTATTTACGTGAGATACTCTACATCATAGACATTTGGACTGCTGTGTGTGTATTTGATCGCGCGCTGTATGAGAACTGAAGAAGTGGAGCGTGCGCGAGAGAGAGCACTTCTATCAGCGCGATTCCGCCTGTCGCGCCTTCACTAACTTTAAATTAATCCACAACGAGTTGTGACTCCCGGGAAAAACGGGACGTCTGGTCACCCTATCCCTAACTCTCCAGGTGCTGAGGCCATTGTTTCAGATCGTTAGTTCGTGTTTTGGTAGCCTATCTGTCCGCTGCGGCTGCCATACTGAGGCTAGATATGCGAACGCCCTTCATCTGATTGTAATCCAATGACAGGGACGCACATTTTGAAAGACAGAATGTCCGGTAGTCCTCAAATAACATTTTAGTCCCGTCTCGTCTTGTTAACGAAGACGCTTCATAAATTTCGTCATAGTTTTTATCATCAGATATTAGTTTTAGCTCGTCAACGTCTCGTTTTAGTCACAGAAAAAAGGTTCGTTGACGAATATTTTTCGTCGTTGTCTTCGTTGACGAAATTAACACTGGTATCAAATATGATCATCAGGCTTTTGGGAACGATTATGTTAATTTCTCAATCATTATTGTATTGCATTGCATCCTATGTTTTATTATTTTTTTCCCCCTCCAGTATGAGCTCTTACTGTATAATCCTATATGAGCCACAAGAGCCAGATGTATCAAACATGACACTCAACCAAGGCTGCACGGTTATGACAAATCATAATTATTGATTATTCCCTTGAAATTGTAATTGGAATTAATAATTACGATTATCACAATTTAAACTGAATGATGTTTTGAGTAGCTTTATGCCATTGTTTGAAGCAACTGCATGTCATATTTTTATATTAAAAGAAACAAGCTGAAAACACACTTTCTGAAAAACTTTAATTGCCTTTCTTTAGCATTGGGCCTCAAATGTCAACTATACATTTGTTTGGTTTCTTCAAAAAAAGTAAAAATGCATGGTATTATAATGTTATCCTAAAGCTAAAATCAAAACCACAGGGAGAAAATCCCTTAAGGTAACCTATAGAAAAGAAAAAGTCACAAATGGCAAAATCACTGTAGTAATAGTCAGCATGAAATGAAAATTCACCTTGTCTGTTTTGTAAATGCATGTTATAGACCTTACTGTGAATGATTCATCTGTGCATAAGTTACTTTTTTCTTAAAATAAACACAAAAAACTTGTTATTCTGTCTTCCAATGAAATGACAGACTTCTGTCTGGTGACGTATGCATTACTTCTCCAATTATTTAATGCACTTAGACTCTGTCCCTTAACAGTCGACAGCAAGTGTGCATTCACTTTTGAGTGCAATGCCCACATCTCAAAACACAGTCGACTTGGATGTACAGCACAATACAGAAGAAAAGATCTGTCGTTATTTCTGTTTCAGTGGAACATTAAATGGTTGCGTGATAGGACTGAGATAATCCCATATGATATCAAGGTGGAATCAGTAATTTGTGAATCAAATCGGCAAATCAGTTCCAATAACCAGCTCTGGTTCGCATGCATGGTGATCAGGAAATAAAGCATTTACTGACAATTACAGATTTTTCACAATGTCTCTGTTTTAAATTTTTAGATTGCAATTTTTTTTGCTTGCTAACTGATTGACTATTTGGTTCCTGCTGTGTTTATTTTATAGATGGGCTATGGACAGCATGGCCCAGGTGGTTATGGTCAGAACCAAGGTGGCTATTACGGACAACAGGGCCCTTCACCTCACGGAGGCCCCCAGCAGTCTCAATACCCCCAGCAGCCCTCCACTGGAGCGGCCTCTCAGCCCCCTTACTCCCAGCAACCGCCTGGTCCTCCCCATGGCCAGAGTGGGCCCCCTTATGGGCAACCTCAGGGCCCCCACGCCCTCACTCAGGGCCAGCCTCCATACTCCCAGACTCCACAGTCACAGTCAGGACAGCCAAGCTTCCCCCAGTCCCAGGGTCCCCCTCAGTCACAGGGTCCGTCTCAGGGCCAGCAGGGGTCGCAGCCCGGATACTCACAACCACCTTCAGCTCCAGGGCAGACTCCTCAGCAACAGGGACCTTCACAACAGCAGCAGGGCCCACCACAATCACAGCCACCCAGCTCGGCACCCCCTCAGTCATCCCAGCAAGCTTCAGGACAGGGTCAGCCCTCACCTTACTCCCAAACCCCTCCACTGCAGTCTCAGCAACAGCAGCAGTCGCCCTTCCAGCGCTTTCCTCCTCCACCTCAGGTAATAACACTACTCTACATACCTGGAGTTGCTTTGATGAACACTATCCTTGATGCCCTTTCAAAAGTGCTTCTACATTTTATTGTCGTCTCTTTACTCCTCAGGAGCTGTCTCAAGACTCCTTCAGCTCTCAGTCTTCAGCTCCTTCCTCCAATCAGCCCATGGTGTCTGGGAAGGGAGGTCCAGAGGAGAGCATGCAGGGACGACCTTCCAGCCTACCTGTGAGTACCATGAAGGTTTCAAACCAGATTAACCTCATGCCATACTAGCTTTCAGAAGGGTTTGAGACAAGCTCTTTTGATGAGGGGATCGGTTTTGTAGTTCTTGACAAGCATTGACTCTGTGCAGGTGCTTTGGTTGTTCATCAGAATATCTTTAGTTGACCAATTCTACTAGCATATGCTTTTGTGCCTTAACATGCGAAAGCTTCCCAGTCCTCACTTCTGTCTCAAATCACTGGGCGAATCTGCTAATGAGGCCTTGGGTTGTTTGTCTTTTTCTTTGGGACAGTAATTGGCTGGGCGACTGTAGTCATAGACAAAACTAAACAGAAGAGTTTCCCAACCCTGTTCCTGGAGGCACCCCAACACTACACATTTTTTTCAAACTCTTCCTAATCAAACATCAGCTCCTCAGTTGAGACTCCAGGACCTGAAATGGAAAATGTGTACTTTTGGGTTTCCTCCAAAAACAGGGGTTGGATATACTGCTATACCGCTATACCGGATATACCACAGGGATTGCAAGAGTAAAGGTTAGTTACAATCTTGTTCTGTGGCTATAAGGTAGTTTACATGATTACTGGCACTGAACCTTTAGGTAGTAGAAACCGTAAACTATGTTCCTAATGCTGTTTGATTTACCTTGGAAGACTGTGTCAGAGCTGGGAATGACATCAAACACACGTGGACCGTGGTCCAGTAGAGAAGTCAGAAAACAGAGATGGACAAGTCCATTGTTAGCAATAATAGTCGATTAAAAACACACAAAAAGTGGTATTTTGCACAGATAAACGCCATAGTATCATGTCCACAAATAGAGTTTGGATAGTACTGTGTGTACCACTGATTTTATTGACAGACAAACAAAAGTAGTAATAAACAACTTCTGTTGATGCACTGAGCAGCCATATTGAATTCTGAAGTTGGCGTTGTTGCGATTCCTTTGAGATTCCAACTTCCGAGTACAAATGGAACGCAGCATATGTCATGGGTGTCCAGTCCTGCTCCAAAAGGGCCACTATCCTGCAGAGTTTAGCTCCAGTTCTAATTAAACACAGCTGAACCAACTAATCAAGGTCTTCAGGATTGCTAGAAATTTACAGGTAAGGGGCTGTTCACACAGAAAGCGTCTAAAAATACGCGAGACAGCACTCAGGAATGGTTTTTAAAAAAAGCGCTGCACAGAATGCCACCTCCTCCATGTTGCCGTCAAATAAAACCATTGCCATGCCAATTTACTTCTGTAAACAAAAACTTGCAATGTTGGCCCCGCCTCTAGGGTCTTCTGATTGGTCCACTGTTTTGGAACTGACATGATGAGCGGCGCTGCGCGTAAAAGTTGAAATTATTTTAACTTGACACAGCTCGTGTGTGAGATGCAAGCACAACGGTCATATGTGTCCATTTAGCGCGTTTACATAGAAAAACAATGGAAAAGTAGCGCATTGGAATGGAAAAATGTGTATTGTATGAACGGCCCATTAGTGTGTTGGAGCACTTTGGACATAAACTCTACAGGACCATGGTCCTACAGGAATAAGTTTGTACACCCCTGCATTAGATTCTCTGTTAGTGTTTTATCACGGTACTCTGAAGAATTTAGCTTTTTTGCATCTGAATGTTATTGTGGTGGTACTGACTTATCTGATTTAACCAGCATAAACCTTATATCATGCTACATGTTGGTCACATGGTTACTTCCAGTCCAAGATAAGCATGGATGCCAAAAGTCGGCTATGCGAGATTAGTTGCTTTTGGAAACCAGGTCAGAGAAAACTCGGAAGGTGTGCACATCATCTGTCACGGTGAAAAACTTTCAGGATATGGTGTGAGTGTGTGTTTATAGGTTAGCAGATACAAATAGCTCATTCAGAGCAACAGTGCCTCTGAAATTTCTAAATGAGCTGCGATAATTAATGAGAGAGAGAGAGAGGTGTCTAATAGAGAGCTGGCAAATGACTGGAGCTGGAGGGCTGGAGAAGGTAAAAGAGGGATGAGTGAGTGAGTGAGAGAACAGAGATCGTTCAGTCTCTGCCAGTGGGGTATGCCCTCAGGATGCGATTTCCTCTTATTTCTTTATTTATTTATATATTTGGCTCTTACGTAGTCAGTGACTGAGATTGGCCGAGATTTTATTCAATCCCAGGAATCCCCACTGTTGCCTGCGGGAAAGGCAATAATGTAGCCCTCGATTGACCTCTTCTACCACTAACATCTCCCTCATGCTCTGCTCTCATGGTAGATTAGCCCCTACTGCTAACTTTAGGCCAGCCGACACCAAAGGTAAAACCTCCAAATCACTACCTGACCTGCGAGCGAGTTATCCAGCTGTGTAACAAAAACTGCTAGAAGCGTAATGGTACTACCATGCTGAGAAGCAATACTGGGCATATACGTACTGTTGCTGGGTTTATTTGTTTTAAGGTCTATATATGCTACTCCTTGCTGCTTTGAAGTCTGTCTGATACAAAAATACAGTTCTTTCGCCACCTGGAATTATCCTAATGAGACTTCTGGATCTTTTAGAGCAAGTCTGTCTTTGTTTGGTTTTGAGGACTGATTTCATGAAAGTTGATGTGAATTAAAGCTGCCAACTACAGAGACTTTGCAGCCAGTGAATAGGGACCAGTTTGACTGGTTGAGCTGGTTTCCTGATAATCGTTGCTTCACACTGCAACGAATGAACATGTCTAGCAACCGTAAACTTTGTCAGCTCTCTGTGAACTGTTTGTTCTCTTGCATGTTGTGTTATCTTTACTGAATGATATTTACAGCATTCCTGGCCGTTTGATTTGGTTGTGGCTGCTGTAGCCAAATGTATAAAGGCATAATTTTGTTTTGTGCATGTTATCAGTAAAACTTATTTTGTGCTTTGACATGAAGTCAAAATTAACTTCTGTTTACTTTATCAGTGTACATTATTCTAAAGAATAAAATGGTCTTTTTAAGTCTTCTAAAATGTAACTTGCTTCACCTGTGAATCCATTTTCTGTTTGGGCTGACGTAACTGAAGCCACACAACATACACGTATAATGTACAGGAATACTGAGATTACTAGTGCTTTTCTAAAACCTTGTTAATGGTTTAAGCACAACCAGCCCTGGTGATGCAGTTGAACACATACATTTTACTAGAGCAATGATTGATAATAGCTGCTTATTATCTGCTGTCTGTTACTGATGTTGGCTCAGTTGTAGATGTTAAAGCAGGGGTTCTCAAACTTTTTGACTTGAAGGGCCTCTAATGTTCAAACTATTCAAAGACCCCTCTCCATATATTATATGGAAGATATTTTAGATATTTCTTATGTAGTTAAGACACAGCTTCTTGCTTTAAGTTTTTTTTTTTAAATTAACAGAACTCAGTGTTAATGTATTAAATTAACCACAATTCATTTTCAAGAGGTAAAAATAGTAACTGAGGGAAAATTTTTTACATCTCCATTTTTTAAGTTATATTATTTTAATGTGTTAAAAGGATAGCTCACCCAAAAAAGAAAATTGTCATAATTTACTCACTCTCTAATGTTGTTGCAAACTTGATTTTCTTTTCTTCTGTTGAACGAACACACACACACACACACACACACAAAAAAAAAATATTTTGAAGATTGTCAGTAACCAAACAGTTGCTGGTGGCCATTGACTTT
>JAFVLL020037322.1:0-10477 GCA_021397915.2 Tor tambroides | reverse complement strand
CTTCAGGTAACCTTGGGTCTCAGCTGGTTGAATATAAAGAGGAGATGTACATCACCTCAGACTGTGGCAAGACCTGGAGACAGGTGAGAATGAACACAGAAAAGACACTAATGGTCTGCGAACGTGTTTTACAATGACTTTTCGGTGTCAGAAAAATGCTTCATTATAGCTTCTTCTGTGACTTGTCACGACTCTTTAGGTTTGCTCTTTGTATTTAACACCCACCTTTCCCAACAGACTTGCTTGTTGAATTCAGATCTCTGTTCCTCTTGTTCCCATTCTGCCCAATTTCATTTGACACCCTCTCATTTGCTGTCGTTTCAGTGCTCAGTATGTGGCAGACTTATTTCTCTCTTAATGTCCTTTCAATGATTTTCGAGATTATTGCGGCCTCTCATTTCCTCAGCTCTATTTTTCCCTAATGACATTAAATCTTGATTATGACAATTATGAAGATGAACTTCAAGAGATTATTTCATTTGCTCACTGTAGGTTTTTGAAGAAGAGCATCACATTCTTTATCTGGATCATGGCGGTGTCATTGTGGCCATTAAGGACACCTCAATCCCTTTAAAAATACTCAAGTAAGTTCAGTTTTTTTCTGTAATGTGATGTCTGGACATCATTTGTAAGTGTTCAAAGTCAAAAACTCAAATGTACCCATTTTGCTGACATGACAAAAACTGACAGTAGAAAGAGAAACTGAGAGTAAACTCTGTAAACAGGGTCAGGCTTGTATGAAAAACAGGAATTCAAGACTTCTCTCCCTGGCTTTTGCTGACCTGATTGTGCTGGTAATCCTTTGAGTGAGTGCTTTAAGAAGCTCATTTGGCTTTGGAGGGCTCTTCAGACCACCCTGAGTTTCCGAGCAGCCTGAATCTCTTCCTTTGCACTCAGACAACTCTTTACCCATATTATTTGAAGTGATTCACATACTAGATATCGAGTTTCACCTTGCTTCACAAATGTGCGTAAAGAGGAGACCTATGAAGATCAAAGAGAAAATCATTACCATCTCTCACATAAGCCTTGAAGCCTTTCATCGGCATTGAGTCTTGGCAGTACAAACACAGCTTCTGTCAGGATAAAACTAAGAGCTTGTAGTGCTTATGCGGGCTTGTAGCCTACAAACTCTCATGTTCACACTGTGAGAATCAACACCGACGGAGTGATTTTTCAGCTGACAGTATGTTCAGAATTGTTGTAAAGAGAGGAATGAATAATTGTATAATTAATTGAATAATTATGAATAATTATAATTAATTAAAAGAATTTTTTGAAATGTGTAACCTGAGTTTCACGTTTGTTTAACTAAAATACACGTCTTCACTGAAAGCAGACTTGTAATAGGGTCATATGATATATAATATTCAACTTTGTTTTCCTTATGCATGGAGAGTACTGCTAATACAACATCAAAACAAATATTTTATCTCAGGTTCAGCATAGATGAAGGACGAACATGGAGCATCCACAACTTCACCAGCACTTCTGTATTTGTTGATGGACTTTTGAGCGAACCTGGAGATGAGACACTGGTTATGACGTGAGTATGAGCCCTCTGAAAATTGAACAGGAGTTACTAGTCCACTAGGGTAGTTCATCCAAAAGTGAACATCATTTACTCGCCTTCTTGTTGTTTCAAAACATTTATGACTTACGGTACTTTCCTCTGCACAACAGATTAAGAGTGTTTTTTTTTCTTTCCATACAATGAAAACCAATGGGGACCTAATGTATGTTGTTTTGGACCCCATTGGCTTTGATTGTATGAATGAAAACAGTCATACAGTTTTGGAACGATATAAGTAAGTAAATGATCTTCATTTTTCTGTGAACTATCCATTTAAGACAATTTTAGGACAATTTTATTATTTTGGAGTAATACTTTGTTTCCTGTTTTGGTTTTACTTGCCCTTAGAACATACAGTAATATAAATTTGCTTTTCCTTTCTTTCAGTCATTTTATTTGTACTGTTTGGGCATAATCTCAACCTGAAACGGTTTTGATTTAGACAGGCATTTTGCTATCAGGCCTTTAGTCCATCACAAATTGAATATTCATTGTAGAACTGCGTTTAACTCAAGGAAGAGTATTTATAAAATTGGACATATTGGACATTTCAGATATGAGTGCTATGCTAGATGATCAAAGTATTTTTAATTGTTTGTGACACTCCTGCACTGAATTCTATAAAACGCAGATACAGGGTTCCACCTTGTGGCGGTGAAAAGTGATTTATTTGAGATTAAGTGTAGAACATCTTCCCATAGACCCCAAACAGCAGGTGGTCTCTGTATTATAAAGAGGCTGCCCTTTTGATAAAGGCAATGTGAAATTCAAAGGCCTCAATTAAAGAGGCCCTCGCTCATTAGAAACACACTGCTGATGAGCGAGGTCATGTGTCTGTCCTCTCGTTTGCTCTGTTCCCAAGATGCGTAATTGGGTAGAGAATGTGTTGTGACGTGAAGTCAAGGTTACACTCCAATGGTCTCGCTTTTCGGTGAAAGGGATGAATGGCTTTTGTCTTGAGGGATAATCAGATGTTTATGGATGGAGAGATGGATTAATGAACAGGTCGAAGGCTTACGTTTAATAATGCTTGATGTTGTGGACAGGGTATTTGGCCATATAAGTTACCGTTCGGATTGGGAGCTGGTGAAGGTGGATTTCCGACAGTCGTTTCCCAGGCAGTGCACAGAAGCTGATTATGACTCCTGGAAACTCACTGACCTACAGGTAATATCAGGCTGCTTTTCTGACCTCCCACTCAGCAGTAAAGTTACAGCATGTTCAGAAACAATAAAGGTTGCACCAAAGTGCTGTATAGCTCATTGAAACTCATGAGAAGAAAATAAGGAAGCAGATATAAAGATTAATAAAAAAAACAAAATAATAATATTAAACAGACATATTTTCTTCAGCAAAACATATTAACTCTTCTGTTATGGAAATCAATTTTCATTTAGGTTGTGAATCAGTTTACTATTCAAATGGAGACTCATGAGAAGTTTTCTCCTACAGGGAGAGAAATGCATCATGGGCCAGGAGCGAATGTACAGGAGGAGGAAAGAGTCATCGTTCTGCATTAAAGGGAAGAGCTATACATCAGTTTTAACAGCTAAACCTTGCCAGTGCACAGAGAAAGACTTTGCCTGGTATGAAATAGAGAGATAACCTTTGCACATTTCAAGCCAATTGCAATTATACACAGATGCCTTTGCTGTAACAGACACTCTTAACTTCACTTTCACACCCCAGTGCAGTGCATTGTGAATTAGATCTGGGGCTAAAAATAGAGCTTTACATCTCTGTGTGTTCTCAGCGACTACGGCTTTGAGCGTGCTCCCAGCCTCCGGTTAGAGGGGGATCGCTGTTATCCTGACTTCTGGCATGATCCTGATGCTCCACCTGAAAACTGCCACTTAGGACACAGCTACACGTCCAGCACAGGGTAATACTGAATGCTGAACATTAAGAAATGCAGGGCATAATCACTACACTTATTAAATGTGTCCGTTTTTACACTGAACCAGCACAGTAAATGCCACTACAGAAAACACCCACTCATGCATATCATAGACACTTTAGATGAGCACACAAGCGTTGTTCAGACAGGCAGATAAAACGAGTACCATGTCTACATGTCTTTTGAAATCAGATCTTTTTTGGAATGTGTCTTGGTCTGTATTGTCAGATCAGGTTTTTATCATTCAGGTCACATCACACATGTAATGTCATAGTGCACAATATTACCTGAAGCTGTGTCCAGAATACACTCATTTTGTACCATATCTGCTAAAGTTGGGTACAAACCTCCACTCCGTTTCAAGTGAGAATACTATTTCAACATCCGTTTTCATTTATAACACATATATAGTTAAGTTTTTCATGGTGTACACTATAGTCTCCAGGCTCACAGAGACTCGGACACCAATATTTTAACGATTCTAAAAAGATGAATCACTGTCTGGCCAACTGAGATTCCGCTATGGAGATGAAGGTTAGGATCATGATTTTATTAGTAATATTACTGTATATCAGCACCATTCGTTATTTTCTTTTGGCTTCTGATAGTGTTTGAACCCAGAAAACAGGGACACGTCATGTCCAGATAGAAAACTATGTGATGATCACTATGTAGTGCATAGTGAATGAGTGAACAAGTCAACAGTTTGCATGATTGTTACTTATGTTATGCTTCATGAACACTGTGATTGATTTGAGCAGAGGCAAAATGTTCAGTTTTCCATCCTCTGTTTCCACTTTGACAATACTCTCACTATAGCAACTAAAACGGATAGACTGTATACAGGATTAACTAGATTTAACAAAGAGGTCAGATTTCATTGCTTTCAAAATATTAATCAAAAAGACTCAAAAAATGTGTGTGCATCAAGGCCATACTGAGCTGTGTTAAGTAGAGCAGAAGACTCTTGTTCAGAAAAACCTCACCTGACAAAAAAGTTGTTTCTTTATCAGTCTTTCTGAGACAATCCCTTTCTGGACACATTATATAGATATTTTATCCACCTATTAAAGCAAATTATTGAAGGTATTTAAGAATGAAATTAATCTTTTCCACAGCTCTCCATTATAGCAGTTTAAATCCAGGCCACATCACTTGGATTTTCCAGTTTAAGGCAAATAAAAACAAGTAAAGGCTAACATGTCTTGTGGTGTCTTGTTGTAGTTACCGGAAGGTCATCGCTAATGTTTGTGAGGGTGGCTTGAATAAAGAACAGAGCGCGAAGCAGCATTCCTGCCCTCTGCTGCCCCCTAGAGGTCTGCAGCTGGGCATCAAAGGACAGATGCTGGCAGTGGCACCTGGGGATGACATCACTTTTATAGTCCATCAGGAACAGGTGAAGTTCATGGATTATTTATACAACTCTTATAATTTGAATGCCAAAATGTAAGAAAAATTTTGAATAGAAAATATAAAGATTTACAGGCAAGGAAAAACGTTCTACTTATTTGTAGGCATCTTTAACTTTTGTTTCTTTGTACTTCCCTCTTCAGGGTGACACCACCAGCACCAGATATCAGGTCGATTTAATGGACGGTGTCAGGGCTATATATGAAAACCTGACTGTCACAGATGAACCCATTCAACACCGTTATGAGAAGCCAGGTGTTTATTGTGTCAATGTGAAGGCTGAGAACTCTGCTGGACATGACCAAGCTACACTTTACATCCAGGTCACAGGTCGGTAAAATCTTCAGAAATAATTTAGAGTCAAGTGAGTTTAAAGGCTGCTGCATAAAATTTTGGAACATAATGATTAGTATAATCTATTACACTGTGAGGCTGAAATGTGATAAATCAGAATCAGGCCCATGTGAAATCTGCACAAAGAAAGGTTGGATGTTACCAAATATTGATGGAAGTTGTACACATTTCTCACACTATATATGCTGTTTTATCTCAAGATAGGCTTAATACTTTTTTTTTTTTTTTTTTGCACAACTCTCAATTTGTCTTTTTTTCTATTTTGATCCCACTTTCTCTCCAGCTCCTCTTCAAGATGTCCATCTGGAGGTGGTCCCAATTGCTGGCAGAAATCAAGAAGTAAATCTCACAGCTATAGTGCTGCCCACTGAGGCAAACCTTACCGTGTTTTACTGGTGGATTGGAGATAACCTTCAGGTACTCTGTGGTAATTAATAATATTCTATAAAAAATATACTCATAATACATGATTTTTAGGGGAATGCCGAAAAATACTATTGCAAAAGCAGTAATGTTTTTCTGTTTTTTATTAGGTGTGTATATTAGGTGTTTGTGTTCAGTATTAAAATTATACTGACTTTAAAAAAAAAATTGAGTAACCATGTATTTTAGCACTACTCTGAATTTTTTCTACAGAAAAAAATGGCATGTAATAAATTCATTGGCACTGCATCTAAGATTATATGCATACATATGTGGGATTATAATGAAAAGTTTTAAGATTAATGTTTAATGAGTTCATATACACGTGTAAATATTGAAGAAACTGACCTGGAATTAATTTGATATACTTATACTTAAAGGTTCAGGTGTAGCCATTAAAGTGATGCCTTTACACTTATTTAGATATTTATGACTTGTCTTTCCCCTCGACAGCCGAAGCTGACCCTGGAGAACAGTCTGATTACAAGGTTCTCTGAGGAGGGGGAAGTTCCTGTGACGGTTCAGGCTTCTAATGGTCGATCCATGGTACAGGACAGCAAGACTGTCATTGTCTACGGTAAGATAAAACACCCCTAGATGGTGTACAGCATCAGGGGCGGACTGGAAAGATTTACGGCTGAATTTTGTCATTTCAGTATCCCTCAAAATTATTCTCTTCTGTTGAATTCCATCATACATATTTAGCATGTTCAGAGTGCATTGGTTCAACATTGTGATTGTTAAAGTGTTTGAGATGGCCAGTCAAATCAAAGAAGGCAAGTTTACTATTTACAGAATTTCGAGCAAGAATTCTAGCACAATGCTTTTTAACGGTTGAAGAATGTGAGATAAGACATAAGAAGCTAAACATGATGAGGCCTAATCCTGCAATATAATCCAATAATCCAACTGTTTTACAATAAAAAATGGTAATTGACTGAAAATAATATGTAGGATATCTTTTTTATTTGAATATACATAAAATTCAAAGTGAAAGTTACTCAGTTATCATCCTCAGAACTGTCTTCTTTCAGAAAATACCAGGGTTTATTAACAGCAACCTGACAGCCAATTCACCTAAAAATGAAAATCATTTACTCACCCTTACGTAATTCCAAACCCACATGGTCCAGTTTTTTACAAAACATAACAAAAGAATGTTTGCACTCTGTTCAACAAAAAGGACAAAAACTATAATAATATAACTGAAGGCACCACAAAGACAGTCCAAATGGTGTTTGTGCTACTTACAATGGATTGGTTTTATGGTATAGGTAATCACTAGTCATACAGAACTGTTGCTCTATGTAAAAATTTGTTTAAATTCTGTTTGCCATGTAAATCAGGAAATACAAATTATGATGAAGTACAGCAGTCGTCCATTAATGTTAATGAGAAGCGCAAAAAGACCAGTTATTGCAATTAAATATTTTTGAAAAGCATTCATTTTTCTGTTTTGAGTTGCATTTTTATGTTAGCAAGTGGTGTTAAATTGCTCTGCGCATCAGTAAGCTAGTGTGTTATGGTTTTTTTTTTAGTCCCTGCATGTACTGCATGAGTAATCTGGGCCTTGTGACAAACACAGATTGTATGTAATTAAACATCATTCATAGAAACACTGTCAATACTAAAAAAAAAACACAGTTAATGCATACTGTTTAAGTTCTCGATTTGTGTTTGAAATCCAACCTGAGGACTAACCCTATTTCTTTGTTGTAATGACAGTGTTAAACAGAACTGAAATATTCATGTGATTCCAGAGCTGGATTGAATATTTATGAGTGTGGTGTGATAGGGATGAGGTCATGCTTGGAAAGCAGAAATGACGGTCTCCCTCAGAGACAATGTTCAGCTTGAATACAAAATGAAGAAGAACTATTGTGCACAGTCGCACTTCACTATTTCATATCGTTTGTCCTCAAGCTAAAAGTAAACCTGTTGGTTACATTTTTTAATCATTTACGTTGGATGACTTCCCAACTTTAAATTTCTGTAGAAAAAAAAAATGACTTGCCTGGAAGATTTCGGTTCTTTATTTTGAGATCACATCTTTTCAACTGGTTTTATGAGTCTTTTTCACATTTTTCGTGTCATATGAAAGGATTAAAGGTATATAGTTCACCAAAAAAAAAAATTCTGTCGTACCGTTATTAATCACCTTCATGTCATTCCAAACCCATATGCTTTGCTATAGTTATTGGAGTAACAAGGTTTTGTGAGTGTGACACCGACTGAAAGTCTTTGTCTACCTCGCCTCTTGCCTATTGTTATGCAGTAGGATCACTTCAAATAGTGAGGCTTTTAGTTGAACTAATAAGAGGTAAATGACTATTATTGTATTGTTTTTGTATTATTCTTTTGTGCAATATAGGTGTGAATCTCTCAGTTGATTTTTGCAGCTGCAATGTTAACATTTATATGTTCATAATACCTTGTTCATAATACAGTGTCTCTCTTCAGATCATTTCCAGGTCATCCCATTGAGTTTCAGTCGTAATTTGGATCGCTTTAACCCAAACATCCCCGAATGGAGACAAGATGTGGGACAAGTCGTAACCAAGATTCTTGCAAAGGTTCTCGTCTCAATCATAAACACACAAACACTAGAGCTCTGTTTGTTTTATGCAAAACAACAATTTTAAATGTACTTATCATGTTGCGCTCTTTGTCTAATAGCTCACAGGCGTTCCTCAGGACTCTTTGGTTACCATGGTAAAGCCTGGCCTTCCCACCACTGCAGACCTCTATGTTCTTCCTCAAGAGAGCACACCAGTGAAGAGGAGTGTGTTTGTGGATAAGGTAGATGCATCATTTTGCCTGGGATGCCACTCGAATGAGAAGAGATACATTCTCAGACAGCAAAATATTAGTCTAGCAATAAAAACTCTTGATACGGTGACCTAAAATGAAGACATCTACAAACAACCTGGAGATACTGTTTGCATTAGAAGTAAACAGTGAATACCGTAGATGAGTCAGGGAATTCATTTCTTGTTTACTGTGGTTTACTTTGATTACTAAGCCACAAACTGTAATAAAGTAGCATATAATTGTGATATTTGTTAGGATTTAACTGTTATGTTCTTGTGTGTGTTCTTCATTTGCGTAGCGTGTTCCCACCATAAAGCAGGTTTTGAGTGAGAACAACGTGAGCTTCATTGTGAGAGGAGGGTTAAGAGTATTGGTGACTCTGGCAGACTCGGATAGAGGTGAGCAAAATAAAACAGATTCCAGCACCTGACAGACACTCACATTCATTTACATCTTGAAAGTATGTCAGTGAGTCACTTAACAATTATAGCATTACAGCAAGCCCTTCATCAATAATTACTAAAACATAACTAATGTATTTCAAAGGACCTATCACTAGTGATGTGTCTGCCAGCACAACAGAGACTGGTGCGTCACTTTACCTCTTGCTTTTAGAAGTGTCATCGTTACTCTTTAAGTATATTAATCTGCTCATGCAGAGATAGAAATTAAAGGGGAAAAATAAATCAATAATGTCTTGTTTCTTTTCTGTTTTCTGATCTAGTTGTTACGTACAGTTGACTTCATATACTCTTCATATGTATGCTTCTGTTGGCTTGCATTTCTGTTTGAGTTTTGTGCTGTCAAAGTCACATGCATGTTTAAGTTTTCTTTATTGTAAACTTTCTTTTAAACATCATTTGTTTCGTGTATATTTTTAGTTCATCTTTTAGGCATTTTAAAATTTGTGAAAGTTTTTTGTTTGTGTTTCACTGTTGTTTGTGTCACAGCCACACAAATGCCTTCATCCACACAAGGTGTGTACATTGTGTGTGATTTGTGTGATTTGAATTTGTTTTTTTTTTACGTTTGGTAAGTAAATAGTTATAGTTAGAGCCAGGTGATGGTTAAAGAGTTCACTCAAAAATGAAAATTCATCTCATCAAGCATAAACTATCCCTTTAATTCCTGTGGCATTACAGGCGCTAATGATATGCAGGTTAGCAGAATCAAATTTTGTATGAAATTTATTGCAAATGTTGCCAACCGTTTGATAGTTATGATAACGGCAGTAAAGCGTGATGATCAGAGATGTTCCTCTTCTGCAGGTTCTCGTCTGGCTGCAGCAGGTCCAGGTGTTTGGGCTCTAGCTGTCTTTCTCCTCATCAGTCTGATCTCTGCTGCAGCATTCATACTCTTCAAGTTTAAAAGGTTTGTCCTTTTCTTCAGGTTTTATTGCTGCAATTTTAAAAAGTAATATTTCATGTTTTTTGAAGACTTCCCTGTCATTCCTGGGTGGGTTATTAGGGAAAATTCCTCAACCTATTTCCAAATGAATAACATGCACACCCATTCTGTCTTGCTGCCCATCACCGAATTGCATGGTACATACATGTATGCAGGAACCACAGATTTTCTTAGAAAAACTGTAATCTTTTGATAATGCTATGGATATTCACTGTCCTGTCACACCCCATCACTGAAGAATGCATGTTCAGTCCCCACATGTCTAACTGACAGCCAGATTATATAACAGAACATGAACTACAAAACTGTGACAGGAAAAACTACAAAAACCATGGTTCCTTGCTGAGGCCAGAGGAGAGCAGCCTAACGCGTCCCTGGCTGCGTTTCAGAAAACTGCCAGGACGAAACGTCTACGCCCAGATGCACAATGAGAAGGAGCAGGAAATGACCAGCCCTGTCAATCACAGTGAGGACACGCAGAATATCATTCAAGGCGAGGAGTTCATTGATGACGACCTTGACTCGCAGACACTAGGTAACGCTGGAGGTAGAAGCAAATTCAGTTACCCTAGACTAACCAGTCATTACTAACCAGAAAAGAA
>JAFVLL020037321.1:0-24035 GCA_021397915.2 Tor tambroides | reverse complement strand
GGACACATGACTATGACAACCAATCAGAACATGACACATAGAACAAGAGAACCAATCAGAACAAGACACATTGTACATGGGAACCAAGAGCAATGGAACAAGAGGGCAAGGGAAGCATGAAACAAACAGGAACCATAACAGAACTTCAAAATAAAAGACATGATAACATGAACCTGAAACAAAACCCAAAACAGACCTTACATAAATATAGTCTTTTGATCATTGTAAACTTGGAGAGTACAACATAACAAGTAGATGAATGTGCAGTCAGATGAATGTATGTCTCAAAATAGTGTATTTATCTTATTGCCCCAGTAATTGCATGATAATAAAATTGTAAACAATAAACAACAAAGTTATTTCTTGTGATCTTAGGGCAGTGCCTGATAAAATTGTGCTACAAAAAAAAAAAAAGTGCTTCAATAAATAAAATAAGATAAATAAATATAGATATATTCATATTAATTTGATCTTTTACATAATAATAATAATTTTGAATATATTTTATGTATTTTTATGCTGCTACATTTTTTTTAAATGTGCTACAATAAATAAAATAAGAAAAATAAATATAGATTATATGCATATTTTATAATAATAATAATAATAATAATAATAATAATAATTCATAATATATTTTATGCATTATGCTGCTACATTTTTTTTTTAAAAAGTGCTACAATAAATAAAATAAGAAAAATAAATGTAGATCATATGCATATTTATATTATATTTTATAATAATAATAATAATAATAATAATAACATTTGTATTTTTTTATTTAAACCATTGTTTTTAAAATATAAAAATGTGATAAAAGTGTGTGTATGTATATATATATATATATATATATATATATATATATATATATATATATATATATGTTATTAAAATGTATTTTCTACTGTAACATCACTAAAAAGAAAATTGCATTTACTATACTGTTTATATATTAACATTTCACCCATAGACTTTATTGCACTTACGGCACACCATATACAAGGTGTAAATTTCAGTAGAAATCAATAATGTCTTGTGCATTGATTTAGACATTGGTTATGTTGATTGAGCCTTATAATCAAGACTACATTTTTGCCTGGACTTTTTTTCATGATGGGAAATAGTTCTCAAATGACTAGGAACTACATTGTAGTATGATATATTAAATTAATGAATCATAATTACCATAATGTCCATGATATTCAGAATTATGATATAATTAAATACATTTCTCTACAGTGATCATGTAGCCATAGATAATACATGCACATGCTGGCTGAGTGTAATCTTAATTATATTCATGTATTATCAGAGGAATACATGATAATGTTCAACTCTGCCCTGCCTGTCTTGCAGAATGATTCCCTCCACGAGTTACGACTTCCTGGTGCGAGACCTCGTATCCGGACGGGAGTACGATCTGTGCGTTCTGGCCGTCTATGATGACGGCGTGACCTTGCTGACTGCCACACGCCAGGTGGGCTGCGTCTCATTCGTCACGGAGACGGAGTACAGTCAGTGCCAGTCGCTCCGCAGCCATTTCCTGGGCGGCACTATGATCATCATCATCGGAGGAATCATTGTGGCCTCTGTCCTCGTTTTCATCATCATCCTCATGATCCGGTATAAAGTCTACAGCCATCATGGGGCAGATTCCGGAAAGGGGACCGCTATGACAAACGTGCGCTCGCAGACCAATGGGGGGCAAGCGGCGGGGCAGGTCCCGCGCTCCAGCTCCAAAATCGTGGAGGGCCAGGAGGCCACAGGAGCGGGTTTAGGAGGGGCCACCGGGGCCGCTGCTAGTTTAAAAGACTCCACTGCCATGGTGCTGGTCACAGACTCTGAGACAACTGTGCAGATATCAGAGATGATCTCCGAGGACATAGTCTCCCCCTCACAAAAGCACCATCCCAGGACTTGTATAGAGCTCAAGAGACGGCCTTCCCTGTCCTCTAAAGAGGGTACAAGCACAGACACACCAGGAGGTATGTACATTCCAAAAATTATTTTTATAAATGAATGGATGCTCACCAATATCCTCTGGAGTGAATGAGTGCCGTCAGAATTAGAGTCCAAACAGTTGATAAAAACATCAAGTAATCCACACCACTCCAGTCCATCAATCATGTAAAGTAAAAAGCTGCATGTTTGTAAGAAAGAAATTCATTGTTCCATTATTAATACTTTTTTTTTAACTTTAAAATGTCACTGCTGGCCAAAATAGGAGTCCATAATTCTTAAAAAAAAAAAATCCAACCCCTGTTGTCCTCTCACATCAAAACCCTCCAAACTATTTGTTTAGAACAGTTTTGGATTATTTTCAAAAATCAAAGATTTTTGATTATAAATGGTGCTTGTTATGTGCATATTGCTACCTGATCTCATGACGAAAACGCACCTGTGGGAACTTTTTTGCAAGACGTGAAATACGTACCAATAAGTACATATCAATGCAGTTTCCAACAGAAATGAACACTAGAGGCAGTAAAACATCAAGCATTTGTAATCATTTTCATACACAGTTATGATTACAGCTCCATATGTTTCACTTTCCGGATGGAACAAGCTTGCTAGGTAGCTCAGCCAACACAGAATTGGACTTTGGGTACAAATCCCGTCAAAAACATGACTCATGCTGAAAGATGAGAGATTGAAAAACAAGCTAAAATGGCATGCTTGTGATTGTGTTTCTATGTCGAATTCGCTTTTGTTCACACCTTCGGGTAGGTTTAGGTGTAGTGCAGATGGTACGTTATTTTAAAACGCCATGGAGCATTACACTGTGTCTACACCACGCCGCAACAGCTAAAGTCTGTCTACACTGGACCGTTGAAAATCATTTGAACTTTGTGTCAGTACATCATAAATAGAACGCGGCAGCAGTTTACCATCGGGGATTTGTCATGTTGCGCCGGGCCGGACTGCATCCAGTGTAGACAGCATCACTGATTATAATGAGTTCTATAGTATTTCGTCACACCGTGCCGGTGATAGACTTATAGCGCCACTCAATGGATATTTCAATTCAGAACTGTGGTGAAACCTACAAAACCAACGTCACATAAAACACGCCATATGTACGTTCATCTGTTCTGGGGAAAAACAAACAAACACTCTTTTAGCGCCACTCAGTGGGCATTTCACATTGAATATGCCACGAAACGTACATGGCAGTACGTATTTCGCGTCTTGCGAAAAAGTTTCCACAGGTACGTTTTCGTCATGAGATCAGGTTGGCATATTTCTCTACTGATTCAGATGAAACTACTTTTTTAGTGGGGCAAACAATATTATTTATAGACTTGTATTTTAGCTGGAAGCAATGCTTTGACATTAAAAATATCTTAATGATGGATTTGTTTCTTAAGCCTGTAATACACTACGCGATTTTTCCCCCGATTTTCCACCGATTTACAGTCTGGAGAAGTTGACGCTAGTTGCTGAAAGTCAGAGCCAGTCTGGAGATTACAGCTGACAAATTCCACAGAAAATCACATAGTGTATGATGGTCACAGAGCTTCAGACTTTGATTCCATCCAGTCAGAGGATATCAAACATGTTTGATATTTTCAGCTGATTTTAGAACACATTGTTTTCATTTGTCATGCGTCTCCTAGCAACAAGGCGCATGTTTCTGCGTGAGTTTGTTGTGATCGGAACAAAGTCTGGCAGTGTTTGATCCTAGGTCATGTAGTGTATGAAGCCCAGTTTTCCTTTGTTACTATTTACAATGTCGGTAAGTGTATGATGCCTAGTGTTTTAAAAATCTGTTCAGATTTTAAAAGTCGTGTACTGTATTCCAGCCTTAACAAACACACAGCTTTTAGCTTCACAAGTCATTAACTGATGGACTGGAGTGGTGTGGATTACTTTTGGATTATTGTGATGCAGCTGTTTGGACTCTCATTCTGATGGCACCCATTCACTGCAAAGGATCCATTGGTAGGCACGAGATGTATTGCTAAATTTCTCCAAATCTGTTCTGATGAATAAACAAGCTTATCTACATCTTAAATGGCCTGAGAGTAATTACATTTCAACAAGTTTTCACTTTTGGGGGAACTGTAACTAGAAAGTACATGCATTTGGTACTCATGTAACTACCAAATGTTTTTTCAGTGTTAAAAAAAACAGCTAAAAAAGAAAATGTTAAGCAGGTACAAGAAATAATGTGTCATTAAAGCCAAAGGCAAATCACTTGTGTGATTTAAAATGCTTAAAGTTGCTTACAGGCAATTGCACATTCACATAACCTTTTGACAGTAGGCTTTTAACGACACCTTACAGCTGCTCCGAGTGCATCTCTATAGACTCTTGTAATTGTCAGGAATAGAGCTATTCACCTGATTCAATGGGCCACGTCCAGGTATTCCTTAAAGAGCTTTTCCTTTGTGGAATTTGGATGTATGGGCCCAATCAGGTAATTGCAGTTTCTAGATGAATGCTCATGGAATTCAAGAAGACTTCATCCTTAAATCATTAAATCGATAAAGTCCATTCAGTCAAGAGCTGGTGATGCAGAAGGGTGAACTTCCATGATTCTCCTGATCCCGTCAGTCACCCAGGCACCTAATGGCCATGAATTAAAAGTAATCGTTAGTCAACTAAGTTAGCACAGGATGTGAATTAAATAGTATTATATCTGAAGGAGCATGATGGCTCAGACAGGCACTTTTTCAGGACCTGAAATAGGGTCTTTTCTTTTCAGTTAATGGGCGGTGAAATGAGAGACATAACCTTCATAAAATGTTCACTGGCAGCCTCAGTAGATGAACCTATATATTACTGTATATGGGCTGGCTTATTTTCTATTCATTATATATATATATATATATATATATATATATATATATATAAATATAATGGGGGACAATACTATAGAAGGGACAATACTATAGAAATGAAACTTGGATATATTTTAGAGTAGTCAATGTGCAACTTGTATAGCAGTAAAGATTTGCTGTCCTCTGAAAATAACTCAACATAAAGCCATTATTGTCAAAATAGCTGGCAACAAAAGTGAGTATACCCTACGTGATAATAGCTACATCATTTAACCATGCAAAGCCACATGTCCTAATCATCATGTTCATGTTTTTTTCTGCTTGAAAGGACCATACAAATTTGTGTATCTTGTATTAGAGCAGTTCAAATTTGGTGCTTTGAGTACAATTCTATTATACTGACCACTGGATGTTCAACATGGCACCTCATGGCAAAGAACTCTCTGAGGATTTGAGAATTGGAATTGTTGCTCTCTACAAAGATGGCCTAGGCTATAAGAAGTTCAGTAACACCCTGAAACTGAGTTACAGTACAGTGGCCAGGGTCATACAGAGGTTTTCCAAGACGGGTTTCACTCGGAACAGGCCTCGCAAGGGTCGATCAAAGAAGTTGAGTCCTTGTGCTGTGCGTCAGGTGCAGAAGCTGGCTTCAAAAAACAGATGCACGAGTGCAGCCAGCATTGCTTTAGAGGTTGCAGAAGTGGAAGGGTCAGCTTGTCAGTGCTCAGACCATACACCACACACTCAAACAAGTCGGTTTGGAAGGCCGTCGTCCCAGAAGGAAGCCTCTTCTGAAGCTGGATCACAGAAAAGCCTGCAAACAGTTTTCTGAAGACAACCTGTCCAAGAGCATGAATTACTGGTACCATGTCCTGTGGTCTGATGAGTCTAAGGTAAACTTGTTTGACTCAAATGGTGTCCAGTGTGTGTGGCGACGCCCTGGTGAGGAGTACCAAGAAAATTGTGTCTAGCCTACAGTCAAGCATGGTGGTGGTAGCATCATGGTCCAGGGCTGCATGAGTGCTGCTGGTACTGGGGAGCTGCGGTTCATTGAGGGAAACTTGGATTCCAACATGTACTGTGACATTCTGAAGCAGAACATGATGCCCTCCCTTCAGAAACTGAGCCAAACAGCAGTTTTCCAACATAACAACCACCCCAAACACACCGCCAAGATGTGCTGATGAAGCTGAAGGTGAAGGTGATGGAGTGGCCAAGTCTGTCTCCAGACCTGAACCCTATTGAGCACCTGTGGGGCATCCTCAAGCAGAAGGTGGAGAAGCACCATGTGTCTAACATCCAGCAGCTCCGTGATGTCATTATGGAGGAGTGGAAGAGGATGCCAGCAACAACCTGTGCAGCTCTGGTGAACTCCATGCCCAGGAGGATTAAGGCAGTGCTAGATAACAATGGAGCCCCCACAAAATATTGACACTGTGGACACAGTTTTTGACATGTTCACTTAGGGTGTACTCATTTTTGTTGCCAGTTATTTAGACAATAATAGCTATATGCTGAGTAATTTTCAGAGGACAGCAAATCTGTACTGCTATACAAGCTGCACATTGACTACTCTAAAATGTATCCAAGTTTAATTTATGCAACATTGTCCCTTGAGAAGATATACTAAAATTGTTGCTGAAATGTGAGGGGTGTACTCACTTTTGTAAGATACTGTATATATATATATAATATATACATTTAATTGATCACATGATTACATATTATTTACACAATAGCAATAATTTATTTATTCTCCCTAATTCCTCTTTTTCATCTTTTAAATTTTGCTTATATATATATATATATATTTTTTTTTTTTTGCATGTGTGTGTGTGTGTGGATGCATACGTGACAATACTTTATCAAACAAAATTCTCACAGATAAACAAACAAACAAGCAAACAAACAAGGTATTCATGAAAAGTGGCAACAATTACCTCACAGGATTGTGTGTCTGTATATCTATTGATCCAAAAATGGCATCCCACCAACACACTGTCGATAAACAACATGCAGTCATAAGAAATGGCATTGTATATTACATAATACATCAGAGGAATCTGTGTATGGAATAGTATGTTGTATTTATTCCTCATGTGCAACAAACAGTTTGCTGATTAGTTGAATAGTAGTCTCAGATCTTGACATCAGAAAGATGTTTGCGTGTTGTAAATCAAAAGGCTTTGTACCAGCACAGAATGTGTTTTCCCTTGCAACTGCATAAGAGTCAGGATTACACGGCTCTCTGGAATACTTTATTTGATTGGTCAACTGCAGCATTGTGGAGTGAAATTCTATTGTATAATGACCATTATGAGGTATATTTGACCTTTGTTCCTGTGCTGTGCTAGTCTCATGTCTCCTATCAAAGTGGTAACCTGCAGTTGTTACTTTAAAGAGCTACTTCTACCTGATTCAACCTATAAACATTAGTTTTGTTGGTATAAACTGATGTACTGTATATAGGTTGGTTCAGCATGTAAATTATATTTTTGACTTCAGTCTCTTTCTCTTTACTTATTTGCTAAGTAGCTATTGAATAAATGTGATAAAAATGAAGTTTCACTAGTATTGGTATCAACTACTGATATTTTCATATTGTATTTAGGGTTTATTCTGTGATTACTCTGCTTGCTGATCACCTTATTATGTTTATTTTGTATTTATGATCAGCTGATTGTTCATTATCTCATATTTATCTGTTCTGTGACACATTATAGCCATTCTGCCGCCACAGACAGTCTGCTGTCCTTCACCTCAGCCAGTACACTGCGCTCTGTGCTGTCACTAACACAGTCCAACCCATCCCTCACCGCTGTTTTTCTTTCTTCCCCAGACACAGCAAGCCCGCAGGTCAGCGATGAGAAGAAGGTTCAACGAGATTGGAGTGACTTTAAAATTTGATGACTCCTTCCGCTGTCCCGCAAGAGACAGCCATCAGCCCTGAAGAGTAATGCCATCTTTCTTTTTTATTCTTCTGAAGTCATCTGTTATGCAGGATTTTATATATTTTTGTAAATGATCATTTTAAAAATTATATTAATCAAATTGAACTTTTTTTTAAATTTGAAAGTTTTCTAAGTTTTGAAATTATAATCAATTACTTTACGTGTTTTATTATGTTAGTCAACACTTCAAAGTAACTGTACTTTTTCAAAGCACAATGAAAAATTATTATAACATGATTTAACCCTCTAGTGCTCTTCAGACTGCAAATTTCTAGTTTATTTGTTTATTGCAAGTGACAAAACCTTTACCATGTTTTGTACCATTCTGATAAAGTAAAACAGTTATGATTACAGCTCCTAAAAAAGAAAGTAGTGAATTGTGAAAAGCAGTGAAAAAAGAAGTGGATTTCATTGAAACAACATTTTACTGAAAGCTGATTTTTATTTATGTATTCATTTTTCATGATTTCACAACTTGTTTCATGATTCATGGTTTTAATTTTTTTGCTGTTTTAGAGAAAAAAACATGTTTTGGAAGATATAGAGAAGATATAGATCATATATAACTTTTTAAAAGATTTTATACCATAAAATCCCCTAAAAGTATAAAATTTTAAATAAAAAAATTGCTCAAACGAAAATAAAGCACATTTAGTTAACTGAAATATAATAATAATAATCATGCGAGAAGCGTTAACAGGTCATTTTACTTTTCATTTGACATTATTACAAAGTACAAAGTAAATATTTTGAAGAATGTGTGTAACCAAAGTTGCTGGTCCCCATTAACTTCCATAGTAATTTTCAATGGGGTCCATCAACTGTTTAATTACCAGTATTTTTCAAAATATCTTATTTTATGTTTGGCAGAAAAAAATAAATTCATGCAGGTTTGGGGTGACTAAATGATAACAAAATGTTTTATTTTTGGGTTACTATCCCTTTAAGTGTGTTGAGAGACAATACATCTTGAAAATGTACTCTAAGTACACTTAAGTTTTCTTTTATTTCATTAATACAGGTACATCTTAAAAAATTAGAATATTGTGAAAAAGTTCAATATTTTTTGTCACTCATTTCAGAAAGTGAAAGCCATATATTATATAGATTCATTACACATAGAGTGAAATATTTCAAGCCTTTATTTCTTGAAATTTTGATGATTATGGCTTACAGATAATGAAAACCCAAAATTCAGTGTCTCAGAAAATTAGGATATTACATAAGATCAATAAAAAAGGATATTTTAAACAGAAATGTTAGGCGTCTGAAAAGTATGTTCATTTCTATGCACTCAATACTTGGTTGGGCCTCCTTTTGTATTAATTACTGCATCAATGCAGCGTGGCATGGAGGCAATCAGCCTGTGGCACTGCTGAGGTGGTATGGAAGCCCAGGTTGCCTTGATAGCGGCCTTCAGGTCATCTGCATTGTTGGGTCTGGTGTCTCTCATCTTCCTCTTGACAATACCCCATAGATTCTCTATGGGGTTCAGGTCAGGCGAGTTTGCTGGCCAATCAAGCACAGTAACACCGTGGTCATTGAACCAGCTTTTGGTACCTTTGGCAGTGTGGGCAGGTGCCAAGTCCTGCTGGAAAATGAAATCAGCATCTCCATAAAGCTTGTCAGCAGAAGGAAGCTTGAAGTGCTCTAAAATTTCCTGATAGATGGCTGCGTTGACTGTGGACTTCAGAAAACACAGTGGACCAAAAACAGCAGATGACATGGCAGCCCAAATCATCACTGACTGTGGAAACTTCCCACTAGACTTCAAGCAGCTTGGATTCTGTGCCTCTCCACTCTTCCTCCAGACTCTGGGACTTTGATTTCCAAATGAAATGCAAAATTTACTTTCATCTGAAAAGAGGACTTTAGACCACTGACAAACAGTCCAGTTCTTTTTCTCCACAGTCCACGTAAGACGCTTCTGACGTTGTCTCCGGTTCAGAAATGGCTTGGTAGCGAGCGTGGTGACTCTTCATGCACTGACTCCAGCTTCAGTCCACTCCTTGTGAAGCTCACAAGTCTTTGAATCTGCTTTGCTTGACAGTATTCTCAAGCTTGCGCTCATCCCTGTTGCTTGTGCACATTTTCCTACCCATTTAATATGCTTTGATACAGCACTCTGTAAACAGCCACACCTTTCAGTAATGACCCTCTGTGACTTACCCTCTTTGTGGAGGGTGTCAATGTTCGTCTTCTGGATCATTGCCAAGTCAGCAGTGTTCCCCATTATTGTGGTTTCAAAGAACAAGAGATACCCGGAATTTATACTGTAGGGATGGTCATTAATTGAAACTCGAATGTAAATATTCTAATATTTTGAGATACTGATTTTTGACTTTCATGAGCTGTAAGCTCTAATCATCAAAATTAAAACAACAAAAACTTTTGAAATGTTTTACTTTACATGTAATGAATCTAAAATATATGAAAGTTTCACTTTTTGAAATAAGTTACAAGAAAAAATGAAATTTTTCACAATATTCTCATTTTTTGAGAAGTACCTGTATTATATTATTTGAAAGTATTCAATAATTTTACAGTTTATTTAATGTATTTTTTATTATTTATTTATTTGGTAAATCATATTTAACTTATCTTTACTCAAAACAGCCATGAAAGCAAGCTGGTCTCATGACGAAAATATACCTGTGGGTACTTTTTTGCAAGATGCAAAATATGTACCTAAATGTAAGTTTTGTGACATATTCGAAGTGAAATGTCCACTGGGTGGCGCTAAAAAAGTGTAATTTTTTTTTTTCCCCTGAACAGATGAACGTACAGTACATTTTATGTGACGTTGGTTTTGAGTGGCACTATAAGTCTAATGCTCTGTGACGTTTTAAAATAACGTACCATCAGCACTACACCTAAACCTACCCGATAGTATGAACAAAAGCGAATGAGATGTAAAAATGCAATCGCAAGCATGCCGTTTTAGCTTGTTTTTCGATCTCTCATTTTTCACTCATGCTATTCAAGATGCAATAAATCAGTCAGGTTTTTGACGGGATTCGTACCCAAGGATTCCACATCCTAAATCCAATTTTGTGCCGGATGAGCTACTGATCAAGCTTGTTATGTCCGGAAAGTGAAACATATGGAGCTGTAATCATAACTGTGTATGAAAACGATTACAAGTGCTCGCTGTTTTACCGCCTCTAGTGTTCATTTCTGTTGGAAACTGCAGTGATGTGTACATATTTCGCTTCTTGCAAAAAAAGTTTCCAGAGGTACATTTTCGTCATGAGACCAGGTAGCATAGAAAAGTTATTTTTATGGAAAAAGAAAGCACCCTGAGATGAAAGTGTAAGACTGGGATGTTGTCCGACACAAAACAAACATTTTTTTACACTGGTACTGCTGTCGTTTCGGCAGTCCTGTCTGGTGCATATGACAGCTATGTTTCATCTCAGTTTTGTGTAGTGTGACAGATGCACTTGTTTTCTATTCAGGTGTGTATTTCCAAAAAATCTGCACTACCAGCTGAGACATCTGCACTTCATTTGGGTTTCGAGAGTGTTTTGTTTATCGTTGGCCTCTCTCTCTCTTTTCAACCCGTCCCAGAGCTGGCCAGGTCATCTGATTATGGGGAGAAATTTGGAATAATTTGTCAGAACCCCTACTGGACTTTCTCCCCTGAGCGTTCAGTCCTCCCACTGTATTCCAAGGACTATCCAACCGTTTCCTACCAGGACATATTTGAGGACTCAATCCACTACTGCAACCATTGGAAACGGAGCACAATAATTATTCTCCATTGCTGACTTTTGGAACATATTGCCTTTTACATCCCCGCGGCCGGGACTGTCTATGTGTTTGCTCCCAACTACAGTATGCATTGTTTACTGGACTGTCTGGGTTGAAGAATGACAGCTTGCTGAAGGGGTGAGTATGCACCGGCTCTTTCAGATAGAGAACGTGTCTCTACCTGCTAATGCAAATAGAAACACTAGAAGAACTTTTACTTTGGGAAGTATTATAACATATTTTTAAAAAAATTAAAAAAAAAAATGTTTGTTTTTTTTTCTATAATAAAAAAATCAAAATGATTATTAGTGCAGATTTATTTTCACAGGCTTCTTTGTTCATATCTACAAAGGGTACCAATAATTTTGATATATAAAGACTGGAAACACAACGTTAATCTGAAGTTAAGTCCTGACATAGCTCTAGTCTTCCTCCAGGAAATCAGCCTATTAAAAACTGGACTAGACCAAGTCTAAGACTATTTAAAACAACAACAGAGAAAGCAGATTTCTATTAATCTGGTTTAAAGGGCCATTTTAGTCTAGGACTAGGCTTAACTTCTATCCGGGAAACCACCCCTATATTACATTATATTATATTATATTATATTATATTATATTATATTATTTGAAAAAAAATCAGTTTTGCCATCACTTTAGAATATATTAAAATAGAAATGAGTTACTTTAAATTAAAACAGTAATATTGTGAAATATAATTACACTGTAATTTTATTCAAATGAAAGCAGCCTTGCTTAGAAAAATAACAAACAAACAAACAAACAAACAAACAAACAATAAATAAATAAATAAATAAATAAATAATTCTGTAATTAATAACAATCACACCCAATATGACAATTTGTGATCATACATATATTTTCACACTTAATCTCCAAATTAACATACAAACAACATAAAGATTGTATATTTTTATGTTTTAATTACTTATTTTTAGTAAGATTATTTTTACTGTTTATTAACTTATTTTTATTTTTACTTTTTAATAATTGTCACTGTTAATAAAAGAAGGCAAGTATGTCCAATATTGATAATGATGCCTCTGTTTTTATTTATTTATTTATTATAAATTGAGTAAATATATTATTATAACAATCTATATTATTATTATTATTAAATATATATCACAATGTATTATATAATATGCAATTAAATTTAATAATCTATGTAGCCTATACATTTTTGTGTGTCACTTTTATCTTTTTTTTATTTTATGAAACAGACAACATTGCATCAGATATTCCAAAATATACAGGTTTGCTCACTCAAATGAGATGAGAATCAGTGATTAGCAAGCACTCGGCTCTTGTGTTGACATTGCTGTGTCTGTCCTGAGGTTATCAGCTAACGTCTTGCAGCTCAGCTTCATGTATCAGACGCTCCACTCATGATCACTCATGTGGAAATATAATTAACTTGGCTGTGTTGCAAAATCAGTACCTTTCATCTCTAAGTATCACCTCAGACTGCAAACAAATGCCAACATAAGGCCATAGTAAATGCCAAATATGTAAGTTTCCCGCATTCCAGGCTAGACGTCAAACAGAGGTTATAATGGAGCCATGCACAATTTACACTACAAGGTGACTAAGCAGCATATTTGTTGCACAGTGGATATGTGGACTGTATTCAAGATCAGAAACAGCAACGGTCTTGTGAATAATTGATCACATTGATTTTTTTATTTGTTTTCGGTGGTTTTAACTGTTGCTAAAAATTCCCCCACAATGCCTTGTGACATCAGAAGAGAGGGTTGACAGAGCATGTCAAAGAAATGAACAGGCTGTTGCACGCAAACCAGTGCACTAGGGAATGTTAAGCACTCAGACATCGGACGATCCATACGAGTAGCACATAAACGAAGATACGGATGTTCCTAGAGGCGCATTTCTTGTTTTATTTCTAGTATTTGTTGTCAGAGAATAAACAGCCCTCAAAAACTTAAGCAATCAGTTAAGTTGCAAATCACTTGATGAAATATTGATCGAATTTGTTTGGGACCAGGGCATCTGTGACCCCAGAATTGTGTTTGATGCCGTCATACGCAATCAGTGGGACTCCATTCAAAAGTCTGCCAGTTAAAGGAGCTGACATGGAAAAATTGACAAGCCAACGATTGGTGCTTCACACGGCTATTGATCCCAAAATCAAAGCTTCTGCTTTCCACGATTTTGAGAAATGAGAGCAGTTAAAAGTTTGACGGGGCAAAGTGAAATGCAAAGTTAAAATGGACTGAGTTGTTTATTCTCCTGTTTCAACGCTTGAAGCTGTGAATCAAATCCAGCTGTCAAGTGTCATTCTGAGATTTGTCTCTGTGATGTTAAGCAGGTGTGAGTTGCAGACCACAGATGAACGTATAGATCATCAGGCCTTTCTGAACAGCTGAGTGAGTCATGACCAATAGTTTTTAGCTTTGACATAAATGATACATTACAGTTCAAACTTTGGGGTCAGTAAGTTATATATTGTAGAAACTTCATATATTTAACATATGGCAAAATTTGGTAATTCTGTATGTTGTCTGAGGGTTGGCATTATCTGAGGTCCTCTGAGGGGTTGGCATCATCTCTTCTCAGGTGTTTGGTCATCTTAGATCATTTAAGGGTTGGATCCAAACTGAAGCTTGTGCAATTCCTAGTTACCACGGGATATTAATCCCGTGGCAGAAACAGAGAAACAAATAGAGACATTATTAGCGTAACTGCTGTTCCATCCAAGCAAAAAATGATTTGTTCAACCCAAGCTAAAGAATAATGTGCGTTTGATCAGATATAACTGCAGTACAAGATTATGAGATGCATTAGAAAAATGCTTGGCTAAAGAGATGTGTCTTTAATCTAGATTTAAACAGAGACAGTGGCTGCATCCGAAAACTGAAAAATGCTGCCTTTGGAGGCAGGAAGGCATCAAGGCATGTCCGAATCCAAAGTTAGCTTCACTTCCTGTCTCCTGAGATGCCTTCATATGATCGATTTTTGAAGGCAGCATAGATGCATCCTTCGCTGCCTTTGATATCCCACAATCCTGTACGTTCCATTCCGAGACGGTTGAGCTAAAAAAATAAAGATGGCGGCTGGAAGTTGCATTTGGTGGTTAGTTTGTGTGTAAATGTATGTTTCTGATTAACTTTTTGCACTTTTTATGTTATTTCTAGCGAGAAATGAGTATTATAGTAATTAAATATTCGTTTAGTTATCACCAAAACTGATTCTATTTTGTTGTAGATCGTTAAACCGTTACGCTGCCTCAGAAGCCTGTCCGAAATAAGTTTCGTGAGGTGCCTTCGTGCATAAATGCTGCCTGCAAAGTCATTGCCTCATAAGGCACCGAGGCAGCAAGGCAGCTGCCTAAGTTTTCGGATGGAGCCAGTGTGTCTGAACCCCAAACGTTATAAGGAACGCTATTCCAGAGTTTGGGAGCCAAATGTGAAAAAGCTCTACCTCCTTTAGTGGACTTTGCTATCCTAGGTAATTATTATTAATATTATTTATTAGTAGTAGTAGTAGTAGTAGTAGTAGTATTATATGGGTTTTCAACATTGACAATAATAAGAAATGCTTCTTGAGCAGCAAAATGGTTTCTGAAGGATCATGTGACACTAAAAACTGGAGTGATGATGCTGAAAATTTTGCTTCGCATCACAGGAGTAAATAATATTTTAAAATATGGTAAGATAAAAAAAGTTTTCTAAGTTTTATAATATATATATTTTTTTACAGTTTTATAATGTTTCACAATAGGACAGTTTTACTGTATTTTTGGTCAAATAAATACAGCCTTGGTGAACAAAAGAGACTTCTTATAAAAACCTTACCAACCCGAAACTAAATAATTAATGTCACATAACTGACATACAAAAAAAAAAAAAACTTTAACATTTTTATTGTTCATTAATAACCAATTTCTATATTTGTTTACATGTGTGTGTGTGTGTGTGTGTGTGTGTGTGTGTGTGTGTGTGTGTGTGTTTTATTCTACATGGGGACCAAATGTCCCCATAAGGATAGTAAAACCTGAAATTTTTGACATTGTGGGGACCAGCCTGCACTCCCCATGAGAGAAAAAAATAAAAATAAAAAATAGTGAATGAAAGTTTATCTGAAAGTATAAACGGTTGGGGTTACACTCTAAAAAATGTTGGGTTAAATATTGACAGAACCAGCAATTGGGTTGTTTTGACCCAGCAGTTGGGTTAAAGGGAAATGGTGTGTGGCCAAGTATGGTGACCCATACTCAGAATTTGTCCTCTGCATTTAACCCATCCAAGTGCATGCACACAGTAGTGAACATACACCTGGAGCAGAGGGCAGGCAATGCTGCGGTGCCCGGGGAGCAGTTGGGGGTTTGGTGCCTTGCTCAAGGGTCTCACCTCAGTCATGGTATTGAGGGTGGAGAGAGCACTGGTTATTCACTCCCCTCACCTACAACCCCTGCCAGACGTGAGACTCAATCCCATGACCTTTGGGTTACAAGTCCAACTCTCTACCCATTAGGCCACGACTGCCCAATGTTTAACCTAACATTCTGGATAGTAATCCAAGCGCTGGGTCAAAACAACCCAATCGCTGGTTCTGTCCATTATTTAAGCCAGCATTTTTTAGAGTGTAGGGTTGGATTAGGGGATAAAAATATATATATATTGTTTGGTCAGTATAAAAGTAATAGAAGTCTATGGAAAATCCTTACAATTCACAGAAACATGTGTGTGTGTGTGTGTGTGTGTGTGTGTGTGTGTGTATATACACATCATATAATTGACAATGCAATTTAATAACACTTAAAGACAGCTTTTATTTGCTAAAATGTCACCTTTGGAAAATGGAAAATGGAAAAGGCACTTGATTACACAGTCATTGATTACACTTAATTCTTCATCCAGACATTTTGAAAGAGTAAAATGCCTATGAATTTCCATTCTGTTTTCAGCAGAGCACAGATGACTTTTGGCTCTATTAAACGATGACTGACACTTTCCAACACTCTTATTTCAGACTTTCTTCTCTCAGTGGTGCATCCAAGTTGTTATCATTTTAAAAATAGTCCAACTGAACTGCAATTACACAGTATTTTAGTTGTTGGCACCCCTTCGCCACACTTAGCATTTCGTTTTGACTTGTCAAGCCTCATTTCTTTGCCAATTAAAAAATCATTACGTGACTAATCACTTCTCCATGCCGATGACACAGCGATAAGCTCACTGAACAGATTTTGCTGCCACAGACGCTCGTGCAGGTTGTCCGTTTTGATTGCTTATTTGCCATTTAATCACAGAAATGCTATTAAAACAGAAATGACATTAACAAAATATTGATACATAATGATTAATTATATAAGGATGATAAATGCACTAATCTCAGATTTGGTTTAGACCGGTTAGCTCAAGGCAAAGACCTTGAAATGTCCTTGGAAAATGAGTGCATCTGTACTGATATCTGATTATTTACAACAACATTTGCAGATACTGATAACTTAAAGTAGATTTTATAGACAACAGAATATTTTTCTGCTGGTTTAATGAGCTGTTCTTGTGATTGTTGTTGTTTTGTCTGTGAATGCGGTGTTGAAAGAGTCTGTGGTGATGTTGTCTGGCTTCTGTCTGCTCACCAGAGGCGATGTTTGTTGATACCTTAATTCTTTGTTCCACCTTCCACCTCTTTCAGATAAGTACTCTCTAGTTTGTAGTTACCACAACATTGTTAATCATGTAGTACAGACGTGCTCCTCGAAATGAACGGTTCGGTGCTGGTTTTGTTGCTAATGTTTTGTTTCTTGGAGACCCGTTACTGTGCACTTCTGGCAAGCTGAATTTGGGAATGAAACATATAATGACTCACGAATTTGCCCTTTTTCATGAGACCAAATGCTTCCCTTACAGGGTCAGAGAAAATGTGAATTTGCTTACTGCTTAGATTAACCAGACGGATTTCAATGGTCGCCCACATTGACTTCTCCAAATGCGTCTTGTTTTCTTCAGGGGTGGTCACACTAGATTTTAAGGTTGTAAAATTATTTCTGAATTTAGCAACAGGATATAATGCCCACACTGCATTGCTTCTGCTTAGTTTAAAAAAATAAATAAAAAATAAATAAATAAATATTAAATTAAATTAAATTAAATTAAATTAAATTAAATTAAATTAAATTAAATCAAATTAAGTATCACATAAGACAGATGGTTTGGAAAATGGATGGATTATTCAAAATGATAATATGTAATAATTTTATACTTAATATGTTGGTTCAAATTTCAGTAACAGTGTACCATCTTTCCTTTACTGATGTTTGTGTTGTTTACTTGTGCCACCAACTTTTAAATTTTGTGCACTAAAATAAATAAATAAATAAATAAATAAATAAATAAAATACTACTGCTACTGCTACTACTACTACTAATAATAAACAGTAAATAAGTAGTTGCCTGGAATTCACTATTATATATATATATATATATATATATATATAATATTTTATTTTATTTTATTTTTAGCTAGTTATTATGGGATGCCATACTGGTGCCTGTCTTTTACCTTAATATATACTGATAACCATCATAATTATATAGGTGGCATATATAGACATGCACATGGTCATAAAGACAAAACACCAACAGGGTAACACACATGACATTAAAATAATGCAATAAACATTAACTAAGTAACAGAAAATGTAACAAAACAACCTAATTTACATTACTGGTAACAAAAATATTATTTAAACTGTTTAAATGAAATGTGGTGTGTCACGCTGGGACTTCTGAGAATGTCATTTTACAGTTTTTCACCGTAATTATACATATTACATTTGATATTATATATATATATATATATATATATATATATATATATATATCAAAAAGTTTATGCAATACAAAATTACAATTCTATGCATGCTAAAAATGCTAAAAATTCTATACACATATGCGCAAATGCATCAAATAAATATGCCGGTGCTATAAAGTGATTAGAGTTCATACAGAGTTTATCTGTCTCTTTCTCTCATTTGGAAAGTGATGTGGCCACCATTCCCCAGTGCATCATTTGCATGACAGACTGCTGTTTTATTAAAGAACCTCTGTGATTTATGCCCAGCTGTCATTCACCGTTTGCCCCTGGGTTTGCACAAAATCCATTGAAAGACTCCTTTATTTGATATCTAATGGTCAGGCAGGATTTAATTGCATAATCAATAGTTCTGACGAGAAACAAGGTGTGGCGATATAATTCATAATGAAAGCTATAATGGCAGACAAACCAAGCAATAAGATTCTCTGAGTGCTGAAACCCATCCTCGGTTTCTTATGTAGAAGATTGGATGTGTTTACGCTAAAGATTTCATCTAGGAGTTCAGTGTATTTTATTTTATTTTATTTTATTTTTATATTTTTTTAAAGATAATTTTTGTTTATACCTTTAACATAAGACAAAATACTGTATTGTTTAGGGGTTTGTTAGATTGTTTTCTTTTTTTTTTTCTTTTATGCTTTAGAGATATTTTCGAAAGTCTTTTATGGTCACCAAGGCTGCATTTATTTGAGAACAGTCAAAAGTATATATATATATATGTATATATATATATATATATATTAGTGGTGTCAAAATTAGCGCGTTAACGCATACGATTAATTTTTTCTGATTAACGCATTAAAAATATTTAACGCAATTAACGCAGGGGCGGGGCTAGGATTGGCCACCCCAATCGCAACTGCTGCCTCTGTCTCTTTTTTCTTGAAAAGGATTGCGTTTATTTAGATGCAGAACGTCTTTATGACCATATCAAACGGGAGACGTTTCAGACACAGGCGCGAGTCAAACGAGCTCGGAAAAGATACTGTACTCGTAGCGCGCGCTCTTCAAATACACGCACAAAAGTGCCGGCGCGCGCTGTAGCCTGTATCATTTCATATCAAACAGCGGAAGAAACTACGTGCATGCAATGTCCTAGTTATGCCATCAGTTAAGGCATGAAGTTACCAAAAAGGCGATTAAAGCTGCCTTAAAACTGCGTGCATGCATGCAATATGGTAAAAATATGCGTCGCATTTAAGAACATGTCTCTGAAAAACTGTCCTGAGGCACCCCAGCACTGTCTCCCTCATCTAAAACACCCGATTCAACTCGTCCGCTCATTAGTAGAGACTTTAAGACCTGAAGTGGGTCAGAAAAGGTAAAGAGAGCTGTGAGAAAATAAGACAAATGTCAGATCCGCGTCACGTTCAGCAGCAGCAGCTTTTAAAGCTACAGCAGACAAATAAGCTAATAACCAGCTGCTGTGATGTCTGTTAATCCAAGAACAAAAGAAAAAAAGAGGAAATCAATAACTTTCGTAGCTTTAAGAGGTTCATATATTTAATTTAGAATTTAGTGTTTGGTAACTATTCATTTTCTGTATATTTCTGCAGAAGGGCACAGCTAGGTAAATATGTCATTTATTATAATGGGTTCATGTGAAGATTGTTTTAAGTTCACTTAAATTATAAGTTAAGTCTAATAAATTTTAAAATTGATAGCTCTCAATTATACTGTAATGCTGAATGGCTACAGTCAATGGTTAAATAGTCAGGGGAAAAACTATTTTATAGAGACATCAGTAGTATTGATATCAGTGATGCTGGCCTTCAATCATAAAAAAAGATGCCATTAAAGAATTATTAAAAAATATACTGTCTTTATGTTATTTGTACATTGTACATTTGAAGATTGAATGCGAAATTATTGCAATATAAAAGTATATTTAAAAACTTTAATGTTAGGTGGAATTAATCGCGATTAATCGCGATTAATTTTAGAAAAATGTGCGATTAATTAGTTAATTTTTTTTAATCGATTGACAGCACTAATATATATATATATATATATATATATATATATATATATACATACATATACTATTGTATGTAATACTATTGTATACATATGTATGTATACATAATACAATTGTGAATTATTATTATTATTATTATTATTATTTTCAAATACACTTTTTTACATCTTTAACATTAGACAAAATACTGTATTGTTTTTTTTTTTTAATGCTTTAGAGATGTTTTTGAAGGTGTCTTATGGTCACTAAGGCTGCATACTATAACTATAACTATATATATATATATATATATATATATATATATATATATATATATATATATATATATATATATATATATATATATATATATATATATATATATATATATATATATATATATATATATAGTTATTTAAAATAACTGTTTTTATTTTATTTTGTTTCTATTTTAATATATTTTTAAATGAAATTCATTCCTGTGACACAAATAATTTTCAGAAGCCATTATTCCAGTCTGCTTAAGAAATTGTTAATTTAATTTAATTTAATTTAATTTGTGGAAAACATCTATCTATCTATCTATCTATCTATCTATCTATCTTTGATGACTGAAAAGTAAAATTAATAATAATAATAATAATAATAATAATAATAATGTTTTATTATTATTATTATTATTATTATTGTTATTATTATTATAAATGCATTTACTGTCACATTTGGTCAATGTATTGCATCTTTGGTCAATAATATACATATATTATCTTACTGACCTCACACTTTTGAACAATGCATATTTGAATATTACGTATGAACATATTTTTAAAAGTAGGAGAAGCTTCAGGGCAAATGAAAATTATTTTAACAAATCCTGACTGAATTGTCATGATTTATAAACAAATTTCAGGGCGAGGGTTTGTATGGATGAGAGATCAGGCTTCTATGACACAATGGGATTGTAGTTTGAAGTTTATTTATCTTCTTTCTTTACTTGAAATATTCCTCTCACCGGAACAACAGGCATATCTTTTCTCTTTGTTTTAATTCACATATATCTTAAAGTAGTCTGTTTACGTCACCACACTCAAAACTGAAAACATTCATTTTTCACCTAACAAGATTAAACACCGGAACGACTCGGCTTTTCGGGCCTACGAGAGGAGAAAACGGCTGAGATTAAAAACAGAAACTTCACTTAATATGCAAATGCCCGGAGCTGTTGATCTTAACCGTGTTTGGATGATCTCGGCCGTGTGTTCGGTCTACTGTCACGTCTTTGCTGTCATTTAGAGCCGCAAGGCTCCAGACAGATCCATCTCGGAGCCCACATGCGGTGTGAAACATCCAGTATCTGTCTCATCGCTTGGCTGGAACATATGGCCGCTCTAGAGGCCAAATCCATGTCGATGCATTTTCTTTTGTCAGGAACGAGCTAAAAATAAATCAGTTGTGACATATTTAGATCAATATTGATGGCCGTTGATTTAGGTTTTGATGGGAGACTGATTGTGGTGTTTGCTGAAACAGGACGTGGATGGAGGTCTTTGTCCAGGTGTTGAAGGTGGTCTCTGCGAACAGCAGCAGAGCAGGGACGAGGTCAAGTCTCAGGCAGACATGTTGTCTAATCCCGGCTGCTTTGATGGTCTCTCAAGCTTTCCAGAGCTTGGCGGCACCATTTGCTGTTCCTGCCAACAAATTAACATTTATATCAGCTGTTCTCCCATCCAAAGGGTCCAGAAGCCCAAAGAGGAGACTACCACCATAGATTTGAGAGGATGCCAGCACTGCTGTTCATTCCTTTTGTTCCTTTATGCATATAAGATCAATGTAATGTTAGATGTCACAATCACCACTTATGAAAGCCAATTTCACTCGTTCCCTCTGGTCTTTGAAGACTTCGGGCTATAAAGGAATGCGTTGGGTTGAGTGTAAGGTAAACTCAGTAAACAGCAACTGTGGCGTAATGTTGATCAGTACGTAACATTTTAGACTCTACCCTTTCATTTTATTGTATTTATTTTGTATTTGTTAAAGTAATGGTGACAGTTACAGTAATCAACAATGTATTTATGGAATATCTGTTAAAATACAGTCATACAAGAATATTCATTATATTGAGGGATTATTTACATAAATATTTTTTATGATATACTTTTTAAAGCAAAATTGAACAGCTGAATTTTTTTTTTTAAGTTTTTTTTTCAGCAACAATGCTAAACTGAATAGAAGTGACATTAAAACACTTATGTTATGAAATGTTTCTATTTCAAATACATTTAAATTCTTTCAAAATTCTTTTAAACTTTGTATTCATCAATGCTTTGAAAAAAAAAATCAAACAAGCAGCACTTCTTGCAACATTGATATTAAGACGTTTCTTCAACATTAGTTATAATGATATAGTTAGAGCACTAGAACGATAGACGATGAATACGATGATAGATAGAACAATAGGAAAAAAAATGGAAAAAACAGAACAACAGAATGATAGATGGATAGATATAGTGGTAGATGGATAAAGATAATGATGGATGATAAATATAACAATAGATGAATATATAGAATGATAGATGGACAACTAGAATGATAAATGGATAACTAGAATGATAGATGGATAAATAGAGTGATAGATTGATACACAGAACAATAGATGAAGAATACAGAATGATAAAACGATAGATGGATAGATAGAATGATAAATGGATAAACAGAATGATAGATGGATTGATAGAATGATAGATAACTCAAAGGATAGATGGTAAATAGAATTATAGATGGATACACAGAACAATAGATGGATAGATAGAAGAATATAGAATGATAGATGGATAGAACAATAAATGATAAATAGAATGAAAATGGATAGATAGAATGATAGATGATAACTAGAATGATAGATGGATGAATAGAATTATGGATGGATAAAATTATGGATGATACATAGAACAATAGATGATAGATAGAACAATAGATGGATAAATAGAGTGATAGATGAATACACAGAACATCAGATGGATAGATAGAAGAATATAGAATGATAGAACGGTAGATGGATAGAACAATAAATGATAAATAGAATGATAAATGGATAGATAGAATGATAGATGGATAACTAGAATGATAGATAGATAAATATAATTATGGATGGATACATAGAACAATAGATGATAGATAGAACGATAGATGGATAAATAAAGTAATAGATGGATACACAGAACAATAGATGGATAGATAGAAGAATATAGAATGATAGATGAATAGATAGAACAATAAATGGAAAAAAATAGAATGATAAATGGATAGATAGAATAATAGATGGATACATATAACAATAGATGATAGATAGAACGATAGATGGACAAATAGAGTGATAGATGGATATATAGAACAATAGATGGAAAGATAGAGGAATATAGAATGATAGAACGACAGATGGAATGATAAATGAATAAACAGATAGATAGATAGATAGATAGATAGATAGATAGATAGATAGATAGATAGATAGAACAATGCAACGGTAGATGGATAGATATTACGATAAATGATAGAACAATAGAACAATATACAGGTAAATAGAACGACAGATGATGAATACGATGATAGAACAATAGTACAATAGATGGAAAAAGAGAACAATAAAATCATACATGGATAAATAGAATGATAGATGGAAAGATAGAGCTATCTATCTATCTATCTATCTATCTATCTATCTATCTAT
>JAFVLL020037320.1:0-23651 GCA_021397915.2 Tor tambroides | reverse complement strand
CTGAAGAAAAAAAGACACCTACATCTTGGATGCCCTTGGGGTAAGCTGATAGATATCAAATTTTAATTTCAAAGTGAACTATCCCTTTAAGGTCTAGGGATGGGCAGGAGGACTGGATCAACTTTGCCTTAGGCCTGGGCAAGTAATCAAATTTTGTTGTCACTTGCAATTTTGCCTTGCAAAGATTATTGAGATTTATTACTATTATAGTGCCGCAAGTTTTGCAGTGATACACTCGTTTTGTCTTCTTTTATAAATCGAGCACACACCTTTCTTTCACAACAGTGCATATGATCCTGAATATCCATTTTTCATACTGTACATTGTAGTATTGTGATACAGAATAGTGCTTACATCCAGCCAAAATTGTAATTTCAGTGTAAAATAATGCAGTTTTGCACATTATTATAATACAGATTATGGATTAAGGGGTTTACTGACTTATGTACACTCTCATATTCACTATTGTCAATGCATGCTAATCTCTGCTACACATGGGGTGCATAACCTCTCTCTGATTTTAAACATGATAGTAAGACGGACAGAGAGGGAATTGCAACAACAGCTGTCTGCAGGCTCCGGGGTTGGGAAAAGGCCTCTCATCTTACAAACAGTGCAGGATGGTGTCAGAGAAATGAGACCCTTGCTTTCCATCTGACCCTGGAGATACGCTATATGCTATATTAGTGTGTGATGCATAAGGATATCTGCTTATGAACTGTCAGCATGAACCCCTACTACAATGTACACAACTACCAAGCACGTGAGACAGCAGCAACTTCAAACTAATTTTTAGAATCTACTGAAAACAATGCAGAGAAGTAATTTTTGTTCCTTAAAGGCTAATAATGTTTTGAGTAATACTCTAAATACTGCATCTCACATTGAATTGTTTGTTTGATCATCCTGACACAGCAACATTAAACCAATGGCGTGAGTTTGGGAAGGACTGTTTATTCAATTATTTTTGACGTTTGGTTTGGTGCTGCTATTGGTGCCGAAATTACACACTTCACCTTTAAAAAAAGCAAAGATGCACAGTACTTGTTCATGACACAGCTGTTTTCGTGTCATGGGGACATAGGTTCAAGCAGGTTCGGTTTGTGCCACACTCTTAAAAATAAAGGTGCTTCACAATCCCATAGAAGAGCCTTTTTGCCTAAATGGTTCCTTTAACATCTGAAGAACCTTTCTGTTTCACAGAAGGTTCTTTGTGGAGAAAGATGGTTCTTCAGATTATAAAAAGGGAAGAAAGAGATGGTTCTTTGTGGAACCAAAAATGGTTCTTCTATGGCATCACAGTGAAGAGCCTTTTAAGCACCTTTATTTTTTAGGAGTGCATGTTCTGATCCTTGTCTTTCCTTGTCTGTTCTGCATAGAGCCCATTAAACATCATGGAAACAAAGAAACAAACCTCCTAAACGAGAGAGAGCAGTAGCATAAGCTGTCAGTCAGAGAATGGCTGGAGAGCAATTTCATGGCAACATTTAAATTATACTACAGGAATATAAGTGGAGGGAGAAGAAATACATACTCATCATAGGACTGACAGCTGAAGTTCTTGATGTCTTCGGCAATGGCTTGCTGGTAGAACAGGCCTATAGGTTTAAATAACTCCTACCATGCTAGTTTAACAGGATGCTTTGCTGTTAAAATGAGAAAATAAAAACAATACACTCCCTTAGCCTTAGAGTGTTTTTGAATCATTGAATCACACTAAACATCATTTATGATAAAGTATACACTACCACAAGAAATGAATGCATTTATTCAGCAAAGATGCATTATTGATTACATTACAAAAGTGACATTTAAGACATTTATAATGTTATGGAAGATTTCTTTTTTAAATAAATGCTGTTCTTTTGAACTTCCTGTCTATCAAAGAGTCCTGAAAACAAAATGTATCATGGTTTTCAGAAAATATTAAGCAGCACAGCTGTTTTCAATACTGATAATAATAATAAATGTTTCTTGAGCAGCAAATCAGCATATTATAATGATTTCTGAAGAATCATGTGACACTGAAGACAAAATTCAGCTTTGCATCACAGGAATAAATAACATTTTAATATAGATTAAAATAGAACATTTTTGATCAAACAAATGCAGCATAAGACATCTTTCAAAAACATTATAAAATCCTAGCAACAATTTACAAAATTGCAATTTTGTACTCAGTTATTTTATTTTTAATGATATTTGGAACAGGATCATATTATATAATAATATTTGGAGTAAAATGCAAAAAAAAAAAGAAAAGAGCTTGTATCAAGTTTTTTTTGTTTGTTTTTTTTTTTTTGCGCAACCTAGTTTTCCATTATTATATATTTTAGAGCTTGTTCTCTAAGAATTAGTATCATAACAGTGTGATTTTATTAATCCTCAAGGGACTTCTTTCTTTATTAGGACAATATTTGAACTTTTTACATATGATAAAATATCTCAGTTCTCAGATCAAGTATGTGTGTTTGGTGTCCTGCAGCAGCACATAGAGAGATGGATGATCTCTGACAGCTGAGGGAGGTCATGGGGCCAGAGCTGCTGTCAGTTGTTTTTGCTGTGGTGTTACATGTTCAACATGGCTGCAATATGACTGTGTCGTTGGCCAGCGTGACCTCAGAATGAGAAGTGACAGACAGCAGGAGGAACATGTCTTAATTTCACTGAAAATACGCAGTGGCTGAGCTCTGAATTTCAGTAATATTGAAGACAAGCGGAGACTGATTGTAGGGTTTGGCTGATGGCCCAGCTACTGTACAATGGATGTGAGGGAGTAATTGAAAGTGTGAGTAGGATGCACTTATTGCTAAACACAATGAATCTGCATTTTTGGGTCCGTTGAATGGGACTCAAAGCGAGACAGGTTTATAACAGAAATATAACATATATTAGTGGATTCTAGCTCTAAAGACAAGAAGGCCTGTCTAGACGCAGTTGTAGTGTTTGATTCATTTCTGAGGTTTTATTATTCAACAAATAAGTATCATTGCTTATTACACGGCTCTCTAGAATACTAGAATATTTTGTATAATGGCCGCTAAATTGCTGACCTTTATCTCAGGAAAACAAATTAGTGCATAACTGTGCTATAGTCTATTATTGTTCTGTGGTCTCGTTCTTTTCACGTAATGAAATAATTTGAATTCAAATCAATACTTCATGTCCATTTATTTATATATTAGATAAATAGCCTTGTAATAATGTGGAATAATACATGGAGTAATGGAACTGAGCTGGTCATTATGGCAAAATAAACCTCTTAAGGGTGATGCAAAACCTGACCCTCACCCTGTCTGGGTTTATTTTGCAATAATGACCGGCTAACTGTACATTATTAACTTACCCAAACTGGTAATACAGTATGTAATTTCTGCTGTATCTTGCACTACTCAAGTTAGCTTATGTAAATCTGTAACAAACAATACACTCCTTTATTGGTATCTATAGTTCCATGAAGACCCTTCTTAACATCCATGGAATCTTTCCACTGCACAGAAGGTTCTTTAAAGTGGAAAAGGGTTCTTCACACTAAGAGAAATTGGTTCTTTTGAGAACTGTTCACTGAAAGGTTCTTTGGAGAACCAAAAATGGTTCTTCTATGGCATCACTGCTAAAACTCCTTTTGAAACCTTTCGTTTTAAGAGTGTAGTATCATTAATGTAGTAGTCATGCAACACTGACAGACTGCATGCTGGTTTCTGTCCCTCTGCAGCTGAATTACCTCCACCCTACACAGCCATCGCCAGTCCAGATGCAGGGGGAGTTCCTGTCATTAACTGTCGAGTGTGCCAGTCTCTTATAACTCTGGATGGCAAGCTCCATCAGCATGTGGTGAAGTGCACCGTCTGCAATGAGGCCACGGTAAGAGACCCCCAACTGCCTCTTCAGCTTATTCATGCACAGCTTTAGTCCTTCATCTGGCTCCTTCCTTTTTTAGGGGTGAGCAGTATAATTAAAAGCCTGTATCACAAGTTAATGCATACTTTTATGGTACGATTTTATGGTATTGTAGTATATACCAAAATTTCAATGAAGAATAATATTTAAGAACCATGTGGTAAGGCCTATATTTCTCTAATCCAGTGAATTGAAATATACACTATCGTTCAAAGGTTTGGGGTCAGTAAGATTTGTTTTTGAAAGAAATTAATACTTCTGTTTAGCAAAGAGGCATTCAATTGATCAAAAATGACAGTAAAGACTTGCAGTACTACAAAATATTTCTATTTTCAAAGAAAACTGTTCTTTTGAACTTTCTATTTGTCAAAGAATCCTGAAAAAAATGTATTGTGGTTTCCACTAAAATGTTAAGCAGCACAACATTAATGTTTTTAACATTAATAATAATAAGAAATGTTTCTTGAGCAGCAAGTTAGCATGTTAGAATTATTTTTGAAGGATCGTGTGACACTGAAGACTGTAGTAGAAGTAATGATGCTGAAAATTCAGCTTTACCATCACAGGAATAAATTACACTTTACAATATATTCAAATAGAAAACAGTTGTTTTAAACTGTAATAATATTTCACAATGATTCTATTTTTGATATATTTTATCAAATAAATGCAGCCTTGGTGAACATATAAGATTTCTTTCAAGAATATTAAAAATCTTATTGACCTCAAACTTTTGAATAGGATTGCAACTAATCTTCATCTCATTTATCTTTTTATTTGGAACTTGATAGATGTAAAAAAAAAAAAAAAAAAAAAGAATGTTAACAAATTAAGATTCACATTATAATACACCTAATTTAGAAACAAAGGCTGAAAACAGACTCTCTAAAACGAATTGTTACAACATTAAATTCTCATTGATTGAGGCATATTTATAGCTTTAAAGGAACTGATTTATGCACACGTGATTGCATATCAGTTAATAAATGCAGCAAGCTCTGACAACCATAAACAGCTAAAATTTGCTCTCTTTAGTCTCTTTCTTTGAACCTGATGTCTTTGCTGCTTTCATATTCAGATTCAAAAACGTTACAGTTACAAAAGTATTAGCAGCTGTTCATAACACAAGTTCGTGAATGCAGACTATACACAAGCTTTAGTGGAGGTGAAGTTTATCAGTGAATAATGGATCAATTTAGTCCACAATACAGTCCTCACTGCCTTATAGAGCCTACAAGTAATTGTATTTGGGATGAAGGATCCACGTACATACCCATAAGTGTTGTGTGCTCAAGAGGGTTGGATTGCAGTGTAATTGAATTGTCTGCATGAGAAACACTTCACATGAACAGTAGATGCTTAATCTGAACTCCAGAGTCACCTGATTCACATAACAGCAAAATCATGATGTTTTGTTTCCCATCGTGTTTGATTTTAAAGGGCTTCACGCGGCTCTATTTCAGATTAGTTTAGTGTGTATACAGTATGTGTTGCATTACATTAAACCTTCAGCTCGATTCAGATTTCATAAATTCCCATGCAGACCTGACCTCAGTAAGATGTATTAAAAGGTTGCTCTGTCTAGATTCATTAAGGTTGCCAGACTAGTCCCTATAATAATAGAATTATTACATAAAGAGTTATTGGTTTCTTACAGAAGAATGCTTAAGCAAGAGCAGTAAGGGACATTTATTATATTAAGGCGTGCATATTACATGGTCCCGTCTGAAACATGATGTGTCTGTTTTTTTTAACAGCCTATAAAAAATCCACCAACAGGAAAGAAGTATGTTAGATGTCCTTGCAACTGCCTGCTAATCTGTAAAGACACGTCTAGGAGGATAGGATGCCCTCGGCCCAACTGGTAAGTGTTAAAGACACACTTCAGAGGGTCATTTAGTCAGTATGTGTTATGGGATCTGCAACAGTATATTACTGCGGATGTGCATTACCATAAATGCTCAAACAAGCAATGCTCTTTTGAGTTTGCACTTAGCACTATGTCAAAACATTTCATATGTTTTTACAAAGCAGTCTGAGCATTTATAGAATTATTGTAGTGAAAGAACAGCTGTGAGAATTATGGGAAATCACTGTAAAAAGCCTGACAGCTGAAATAATAATAATCAGAAAAATCATCCAGTTTCTCTCAGTTTTATTCTGAGGCCCAAACTGAGCAAAAACATGCAATTTGTCCCAGTTGCTGATACTTATATGGCTAAAAAGTAAGATGAAATTCTGATAGTTTGTATTGTAAATCAGTGAGATTTTTATAACAGTATAATAATAGACTGCTTACATAAAAAGCATATAAATATCAGTTGTCACGCTATATCTCACAATATTCTGTCTTAGATGGTATTTAAATGCTTAGTTTTATGATCAAAACTCTGTAGTTTTTATTATGGTGGCAAAACGTATAATGCAATATAATACAATGATGATTTTTCGAGAAAATAAAATGTATAGATAATCAAGTAAACCTCAGTCCAGTAAGTCCATCTTGAAATATTACTAACAATATAAAAATCATTAAGGATTTTGCCACTTTCAGCTAAAAGTACCACAATCTTTTTTACAGTTATACTAAAAGACCTTTTATTTTCTGAAAATGTATAAACTATTAATCAGATGACAGACAACATGTAGTAGGTTCAACCTGTTTTGATCATATTAATAATTTAATGATATGGTTGGGGTTATCAAACAAGATACATACATACTTAATAGCGTTAATAATTAACTTACAATATGTAGAAAGTGAAAAACTGACATTGTTTTTCTGGGCCCCCAGCAGACGGATCATCAACCTGAGTCCTGTGATGGTGATCCCAGAGGAGCAGCCCGCCCAGCCAGCTCTGCCAGTTCAGCCTGAGGGCATGCGCGTGGTCTGCGGCCACTGCGGCAACACATTCCTTGTACGGTCTCACATCTTTATATTAATATTTCATCTTTGACCTACTGTAATATTTCTTCCCGTGTCAGTATGTGCAAAGCAGAGAAGATCTGTGAATGCATTTGCACTACCATTCAAAAGCTTGAGGTCAGTAAGGTCACCAAGACTGCATTTATTTAAAAAGTAATATTGGGAAATGTTAGTAATATTTCAATAATTGCTTTCCATTTGAATATATTTTAAAATGTAGTTTATTCTCAAGAAACATTTCTTATTACTATCAATATTAAAAATAATTGTGACCCTTAATATTTTTTGTGCAAACATTCTATGATAAAGAAAAGGTTTAAAAGAACAAAATTATTTGTAACATTATAAATGTCTTTACTGTCTTTTTCAATTTAATGAGTCCTTGTGGAATAACAGTATTCATTTCTTTCTTTTAAAAAATCTTCCTGACCTCAGACTCTTGTAGGGTAGTGTACATGTGGTGTAGAGTTTTTCTAGTGCACATGTTCTTAGTGTCCTGTGATGCCCCTGCTGTGTAGGGCAGCGATGATGATGATGAGTGCTCCCAGTCTTCCTCAGGCCTGGCTATTCGCGGCCCCTCTGATCTTTTCAAGGTCCTAATACACTGCCACCTTCTCAGCTGGTGGAACTGACAGAATGACAAACTAATTAGAAATACATGATTCCAGGGCTCCAGACTGTGAAAAATAAACTAAAATTAAAATGTATTACATTTATATACACTACCAGTCAAAAGTTTTTGAACAGTACGATTTTTAATGTTTTTTAAAGTATTCTCTTCTGCTCACCAAGTCTGCATTTATTTGATCCAAAGTACAGCAAAAACAGTAAAATTGTGAAATATTTTTACTATTTAAAATAACTGTTTTCTATTTGAATATATTTTAAAATGTAATTTATTCCTGTGATTTCAAAGCAATTTTTAGCGTCATTTAGAATTCTTTAAAAAAACATGAAAAAGCTTACTGTTCAAAAACTTTTGACTGGTAGTGTATTTTATCGTTTCATTTTCTACATGACAATAATTTAAAATATAGGAAAAAATTATGTGTATTCTTTTTAAGTTTAGCCAGGTTTCATCACTTGTGTCAACTCAACAAAGAATCCATCACAAGTCAGGATGTCCATGAACAAATGAACCAATTCTTATGAACTTTGTTGTTTAAATGAATTCACAACTGCTTTGAATTTGCTCTTGAGTTAGCAGGAACACTAATTGGAACAAATTATACTAAATAATAAGTTATAAGTTATAAGACATAAGTTATGTCGTCAGCCTATGTACTGAATCTTCATTTTATCCACTGACTGTTAATAACTAAAGTAAGATGCTATGAACTCAGTGAACTCAGCAATTCTGTAATTTGTCAACTTAAAGTCATTTGGTCTTGTCATGTCATTTTAGTTGTATATTTTTGTCTGGAGCCCTGTGACTCAAATGATCATAACTCCTTGTAGCCTACAGAGGCAAGATCCAGCAACAGAAAAATTTAGTTTACATGTTTTTTGTGAGATCTTCTATTACAATCTTAAAAAATTCTAGTTTTTTAACTGCTTTTTGCCTTTGTACAGGGTTAAATCCACTAATTCTCCTAATACATTCTTTTATTCGTGTCATTTTATTCACTGAAATCCTCTCCAAAAGATTTGCTAGTTATTTGAATAAGTTATGAGTAGCCATTTAAACTAATATTGAATGTTATGCACTGACCGCTGAAATCAAGTTTGGTGTAGATTTGAAAATGATTTGTCATGCTGTGTGTTTGCGTACACTAGAAGTAACCTCTTTCTCAACTCTCCTTGTTTTTGCAGTGGATGGAGCTCAGATTCAATACACTGGCCAAGTGCCCACATTGCAAAAAAATGTGAGTTGCCATCATTTGTTGTAATATTTGTACATCAAAAATGTGATGTCTGTGGCAATACTCCACCAGTGATGTGCCGTTCTCTGGAGAAATGTCGTAAATCTCAGTGTGTGATGTGCGTTACTAGCTGGAGGTCAGGCTTGAGTTTGTACTGGACATTTTGTAGAAGTGAAAGTAAATAAACCCTGGCGAGTTCCAGTTAGAGAGGGAGGCAATGTGATGCCAGTCTGCCAGTCACCTGAGACAGCGAGCGTATCATGCTGACATACTGAAACATGAGCCCTGCACGCTAGTGACGCTGCGAGGGAGAGTTATGACAACAGATGTTGCAGCACACGTGAATGGAGCTGAGTCTCCCAAAGCACAGATTTCCATTTGAATGCAGAGCGTTGGAAGAGGCAGAGAAGGAGATACAAGCAGCAGAAGGATTGAAATTAAGCACCGTAAGCTATCTGATTTGTCGTGATTCTAGAAGAATGTTTGAAAATCCCATCACATGAGAGGCATGTGAAGGGTCATGGTAAGACTTAATGGCCCTCAAACAGGAAAAAGAGCAGACCATGTGACTACAAGAGTTTGTCTGCCAGCCGAGGGCTCTGTGCTGAACCAAGTAAGAGATCTCAAAGGCCCGGTACACTGGAAAAAAATTATACTTTGAACCAACTTAAAAAAAAAATGCTATTAAAATAAAATTTGTTGAGCCAAATTTATTAGTTTTTCTCAAATTATATTTAGGTTAAGTTCTTAAAAAGTCCTCAAAATGTTTATCTTCCAAAGACAAACAGATTCAAAGAAAGAAACATTTATTGTAAAGACTATACCATACTTAATCAGTATATTTTCTTTAGACGTAAACCAAAACAGTACTTAATTTAGGTTAGAATAATCTTTTTTTACAACTTGAGTTCACAAAAAAAGCTAAATTAGCTATAATATAAAAGTAGAATTTTCATTTAAAAGAAAACAAACATTTCATTAGTCAATGTTTAATTTTGTTTATTTACTATAAAATCAAGCATCGCGTTAGTTTAGGCAGGCCACGTCAGTCAAGCTCGCATCGGCTGACGATCAGCTGTTCCTGACGTGTACCAATCCGGTTTCGACACATATTACAGAGGTCTATTTAAATCCTATTCATTCAGCCTCTCTTCTATTGCTTGGCTGCACGCCACTTCTAACCTCCAAACTCCTCCTAGCCGGGATTTATTTAAATATGATATCTGTTGAGGTGTTTGAGTACATAGCAATCATCCTCTATGTATGTGGAGGTTTTCTACAACTCATGTTAAATTGTGAATTATTTTATGGATGCATGATTACTGGATCTGTTCTGTTACCCCAGGGGGGGTTTGATTTGCTGCTCTCCCCACTATGTCCAGGCATGGCTGCATGGACAGGCGCGTGGAGTTTGCCCAGAACAAAACCATACCGCCAACATTAACTGTATGCAGATATGTAATAAATATACTTTGACGAAAGTGGTCCTGACTGAATGAAGGCAATTTCAAAAGAGCTTAAAGTGATAGTTCACCCAAAAATGAAAATTGTCAAGTTAGTTTCTTTTTTCTGTTGAACTCAAAAGAAGATATTTTGAAGAATATGGGTAAACAAACAGTTGATGGTCCCCAATGACTTGCATAGTATAGAAAAAAAATACTATGGAAGTCAATGGGGACCATCAAATTCTTTTCTCTTTTTTTTCAAAATATCGTCTTTTGTGTTCAACAGAAGAAATACTGTACACTTACACAGGGTTGAAACAACTTGAGGGTGAGTAAATTATAACAGGATTTTCATTTTTGGGTGAACTATCCCTTTAATGATCATTGTGGCATATTTTTAAAATATGCATCATATTTCCTGTTATGTACTAAAAAATAATCAGTCAGTAAAGCAATAGCCAGTGTGTGTTCTGCACATCAACACTCTAATGTCAAGCAAAAATGCTATTCAAACAAAAGTTTTGCTTTTTAGAAAACTGAACAGAACAGGTTTAAACCTGAAACCATTATTTTAAGTTAGACAAATGTGACCCTGGACCACAAAACCAGTCATAAGGGTTAATTTTTCAAAATTGAGATTTATACATCTGAAAGCTGAATAAATAAGCTTTCCATTGATGTATGGTTTGTTAGGATTTGTTAGGAGATACAACTATTTGAAAATCTGGAATTTGAGGGAGCAAAAAAATCAAAATACTGAGAAAATCGTCTTTAAAGTTGTCCAAATGGAGTTTTTAGCAATGCATATTACTAATCAAAAATGAAGTTTTGATATATTTACAGTAGGAAATTTACAAAATATCTTCATGAAACATGATCTTTACTTAATATCCTAATGATTTTTGGCATAAAAGAAAAATCAATCATTTTGACCCATACAATGTATTTTTGGCTATTGCTACAAATATACCCCAGCGACTTAAGACTGCTTTGGTGGTCCAGGGTCACAAATATAGAAATGCTCTTTAAATAAATGACACGGTCTCTTTCCAGTCTATTGTAGTTTACTTTCAGGGCCTCATTTATAAAGCGTGCATATGCACAGATTTGATCGTAGAGTGTACGTACGCTTAAATCCATCCCAAAAACTCTCATATTTTTAAAAACCGTCTTTGACATGGAAAAGTGCTTAGCGTCTGAGCAGACATACGCATTTTTTCTTGTCGGAGTACTGCAGATTTTTGAAAATGTAAGCTGTTCTTGCAGCTCGCTGTTCTAAATTAAAGAATTTGGAAAATGACCGGTGATCTTTTATGTTAATTACATTAATTAGGAGTTGTTTACAAGACAGAGAGCTGAAACCATTCAGTTGTGCGCAAGTTCAAGATCATTTGCGATTCATAGATTTCACATCTATAAGAGAGGCGCACGTGCGTTTTCTGTGCGAACGTTCATTCTATGAATCACACGTACACATGTTTGAGATGATTGTAAGATCAAATTTAGGATGGTTTCTGCGCAACATTTTATAAATGAGGCCCTCGGTCTAGTTTGGATATTTGTTTTTCTGTGTAGCAGCCATTAAACTCCATTTTCCAAACTGCTTTTCCTATGTAGAGTTGCAAGCCAAGCACTGACTAATTCATGCTATAAAACCATTATACCTCTGTACTGAGAGACTGAAACAGCCCAATAAAACCGCCGCATTAGGTGTGTGGTCAGTTTGCGGTCTGTTTAAAGCAGCAATAGTACTAAGCACATGTGCTATCTTTGTCTTCAGATCCTCTGTAGGCAGTGCTCTACCCAGAAGGCGCTGCTGTGCCTACATTACAGTAGGAATGATCTGCATTTTCATCGGTATCGGTTTAACGGTGAGTAGTGTTTCATAGTCATAACAAATTTTGTTGTGTTCTCTACCGTCCAAATTTTTGGGGACAGTAAGGTTTTCTTTAAAGACATTAATACTTTTATTCAGCAAGGATGCAAATAAACGTTTGAACTTTCTATTCAAAGTAGAAAATTGATTATATATATTAAAAATATTTTAATGTAACAAAAATTATACAAAAAGAACTAGATGATGGAAAAAAACTGAAACCATAAAACATGCAACAAGGAGATAAAAATTATGCAATATATTATTTGTTTTACGGAGTCTAAGAATATAAATGATTTATTCATATTAGCTGTTCTTGTACCTGTCATGTAATGACCCCCTATGATTTTGTTCCTAGAAGTGTATTCTGGTGGGAAGTTTCACTACATGGCAGTATGGATAAAAACAAAAAAACCTTCCTGGATACACTTAGTAATTTAATTACACTTAGTAATTCTCCTGGATACACAGTGGAAAACTGTATATTTTCCACTGACATGAAGTCACGGTTTACTTTAGTAACAGATTTATTTCAGTCACGCTTGTAATTTACATCAGGGTCAAATGATCATTCTCACAGTTTGATTTAAACCATATATTATGTTGCAGTTCCTAAAAAAGTTACCAACCAACTTAAGAGTAACACTCAAATTAGCACTTGGCAGGTGTTCATTTTGGACTCTGGATATGAACTAATAAACTATGCCTGTGTTTTTCCTCTCAGGTTGGCACTCAGGACTTTGCCAGGCGTTACCACGCTACTTACGTGTCCTGGGCCTTCGCGTATCTCCTGGGTCTCATCTGTCTGGTACGGGCCTGCTACTGGGGTGCCATTAAAGTCAGCTATCCAGAGAACACCTTTGCGTAGACAAAGCGTCCATCCTTCAAGTCCTTAGTGTTTGATTTCTCTTGATTTGAACAGGTTAACTGTTACAAGAACATAAGAATCCAGGGGGTTTAGATACCTGCAAATGTTTCAGATTGAGTTATTGATTAGCTCTGATGTAACTGATTTGAACGCAGTATGATGGCTTGAGGAATTAAAGTGAGATCAGTGATTCAAAAACTAGAAAAATAATACAAATAATCCATTTGTGGTACACCTCTTGGAATTGTCATGGTGGGTGGATATCAAACATATTTTACGTACTGCATTTTGTTATCAACTTGACCAAAAGAGATGATCTTTTATGAACAATTTGCCCATTGCACTACGATTTTATGCAATTCTTCTGTTGTGTTGCTGCTAGTTACTACAGCCGTTCTGAGCTGAGAGATGTTATGTGTTCAGAGAGCCTGCCAGCACCCACGGTGGCACTATCTGTCATGTTCAGATATATTTAACTGTTCTTAAAATGCTGTGCCAACATTTTTTTTTTTTTTTTTTTGTTCAGTGTCCGTTAGGGGAACTCCCTCTGATGAAATTTAGCAGTATTACCAAACACATTTAGGCTGCTCAAACTCACTGTGAGCAATAATCATGCATTTTTTGTGGCTTTAGAAGAAAAACTGCATGTACACAGTCACTGGAGCTCTAAAACAGAACTCTGGGTTCAATGCAACTTAAGCTCATTCGATCGTTTTTGTGTCATGATATTGATTGATTAGCACAAAAATAATTTTGACAGTACAAACAAAAAAAGCGCTGACGCAATGGAAGCGAATGGGACCAATTCATAAACATTAAAACGCTCTGTCGTTCAATAGTATAACAGCAAGACATTTAAGCAGCAAGATTTTATATGTGAAAAAAGTTCAGCTTACAAAGGCTGAATTTATTTAATCAAAAATACAGTAAGTACAGTAATATTATAAAATACTATTACAATTTCAAATAACTATGTTCTGTTTGAATATATTTAAAAATGTAATTTATTCCTGTGATGTCAAAGCTGAATTTTCAGCATCATTACTCCAGTCTTCAGTGTCACATGATCCTTCAGAAATCATTATAATGTGCTGATTTGAAAACAGTTGTGCTGCTTAATATTTTTGTGGAAACTGTGATGCACTTTACTTTCATCTTTCTAATATGAATAGGAAGTTCAAAACATTTGAAACAGAATTTAGTTCATCTTTAATGTCTTCTTGCTGAATAACAGTATTAATGTATTTGCAATAAATAATGAAAATGACAAAAGAACACCTAAAACAACTTAAAAAATGACTGTTGTGCAGAAGAATTCATGTAAGTGCATTTGTGAAATTATAAGCTTCGTGTTTCTACTTTTAAATACTCCAAAATTGGCCCCAGTCACTTCCATTCTAAGAGAGACTCACTGTAACCTTTAAACTGTTTAAAGAAACAAGTTGAAAATACCTATTTTTGTGGCCACAAATCCTTGATCTTAACTTGTATTGAACTTGAAATATTCCTTTAATTTAACTCACTGATCAGACACTTGGTGAATGGGAAATGACATGTGCATGATTTGAATTGGATTCTTTTGTACTCAGAAACAGTGTTTTGTTAGTCTGTTACTGACAGGGCACAGTGGAAGTGTTACGCCATGTGTCTAGTGCTCTTTCCTGTGTGTAGAATGTAAACGCCCCACTGCTACCCGCCTAATTCCACAACTCACCACAACCTTGCTAGTATTGCTGTAGCTTACATTTACAGTAGTTCAGTATTTTGTCAAGACAAATGGAGATAACTATACTATCTAAACTTGTTCTGAATGTGACAAGCCAGTGAAGGAAACTGAGCACACAAAGTCTGTAGTTCAAGTTGGAATATGGCTTGGGTCTTTTTAAAACAATAATTTCTCAATAAAATGCTAAAATCTTCCCTGTCCTGTGACGGTGTGATGCTTCGTGCCAGCTTGACATGAAATGTAATTTTATTGTTGACGTATAATTGCAAATATACGTCAAATTGCATTGCACAAAAGCCTCCTGATTTCTCTTCATCCGGCACAATGTATCATTTGGACAAATAAGGCGTGATTTGCTTTTTTGTAACAAGTGGCATCATTAGTAATTTTGATAAGAATATTCTTGTCTCTACTGTCACACAGGCTGGTTAATTGAAGATTCAGGAATGCTCTGTGTGTCTGTTTAATGCAGACATGTGACGTAATTCAGAAAGAAGCTAACACCAAATGGTCTTTCAAAGGTCAGGCTGTCATTAGAGTGAACATGGTCACCTAAAGCAGCGGACAACAGGACCTAGCTTGTTGTTTTTCGCATACACAGATTAGACCTCTTCCTTTACGGTGAATCATATCTTGCCACAAAATGAGTAAAAATACAGTTGTGCTGAAAGGTTTACACACTCCTCGCAGAATCTGCAAAATGTTAATTATTTGGCCAAAATCTAAGAGGGATCATACAATGTGCATGTTATTTTTTTATTCATTTAGTACTGTCCTGAATAAGATATTTTACATAAAATGAATTTATAATGTATATTATTTATTATTCGCTGTTCTTCAGAAAATCCTCCAGGTCCAGCAAATCCTTTGGTTTTCCAGCAGTGACTATGATTGAGAGATTCATCTTTTCACACTGATGACAATTGAAGGACTCATACACAACTATTACAAAAGGTTCAAACATTCTCTAATGCTCAAGAAGAAACATAGGAGCCAGGGGGTGAATACTTTTTGAATTTGAAGATCATTTAAACAAAAACAAACAAACCAAAAAAATGGAAAAAAAATTTGAACAAAAAAAAAAAACAATCCTGTTCAAAATTTTTCACCCTTAATGTAACTTGTTTCCTTCTGGAGCATCAGTGAACATTTGAATTTTTTGTAATGGCTGTATATGAGTATACTGACAAACCAAAATTTATTCAGAAACCTTCAACATTTCTCACATTATCACAGTTTATTTGCTATAGTTTAGAAAATGGTAATAAAATATGACAAGCAAATTCAAATTCACAAATTCATCTTGATAATGTCAGATAACTTTGATAGAAAGGTATGTAATGAATTAGGTTGAATAGCTGTCAGCTGTTAAATTTAAAGGGATAGTTCACCCAAAAATGAAAATTCTGTCATCATTTACTCACCCTCAAGTAGTTCCAAACCTGTATGAATTTCTTTGTTCTGCTGAACACAAAGGAAGATATTTTGAAGAAAGTTTGTAGCCAGGCTGTTTTGGGGCACCATTGATTTCCATAGAAGGAAAAAAAAATACTATGGAAGTCAATGGTGCCCCAGAACTGCTCTGTTTCCCACATTCTTCAGAATATCTTCCTTTGTGTTCAGCAGAACAAAGACATTCATACAGGTTTGGAACTACTTGAGGATGAGTAAATGATGACAGAATTTTCATTTTTGGGTGAACTATCCCTTTAAGTACACAATTATATAATACCAATTTAGGTCAAGCAATCACCAATGCTTAATTTTGCTCATCTGTGGTGTAAAAAGGTTGCATTAGCAATTAAAGAAACAACACTTAAGCAAAACATGGACAGGTCAAAGTGTCTGAATAATTTTTGGTCCCAAATTATTATCAGTTTTAGTGGTAGTCCACTCTATGAAGAATTTTTGGGTATAATATGTCACAGTTTACTTTACTTTGCTATGCTCACTTACATAAATGAACTATAGTGTCCTGCACCCACTAGTAAAAAATTATCATAAAATTATATCTGGTGCCTGAATAATTTTTGGATTGACTGTATGTATATACATGAGTATATGTGCTTTGAATTTGTTGAACCATGACCTCCTGTTTCACAGGGGTATGAATAAGAGGTAACACATAGGCCAAGCTCCCTTAGCCATTCATCACAATGGGTGTAAGACCAAAGAACATAGCTATGATGTGCAGCAAACGGTTGTTGAGCTTCACAAAATGAGAAGTGGCTATAAGAAAACAGCAAAAATACTGAAAATGCCCATTTCCACTATCAGGACAATAATTAAGAAATTCCAATCAACTGGAAGTGTTATGAATCAACCTGTAAGAGAACGTGTGTCTATCTTGTCCCAACACACTGTCAGGAGGATAGTTCAAGATCCCGAAAAACCTCCAAGAATCACAGCTGGAGAACTGCAGAAATTAGTTGGGTCTCCACATATAAAATTTTCAACTCACATTGTTATGTTGACTATAAATTTAAAGAAATGATTAAAGTCTAAAATTGTGGTATCCATATTATTGGACCACACTGTACATTTTCAGAAAACTAGTTTAGTTAATTTATGCCAATATATTTATGTCTTTCTTTCCATCCACTGGATGGCAGTGTTGATTCTTGAGCGATGGATGTGGCACTCAATGAGTCATCTAGCTCTGGGAAATAATCTGGCACAATCAGTCCTCTCTCTTAGTGGACCACGAAGAGCTTTCATATGCTGTCACCATCTCTAAACTCCATATGATTTCATGTAAAAAAAATCCCAAGAGAGATTCAATGAAAATAAGTCAGTACATCCACTTAGAATCTTTATTAACCACTTGATACTACCTCCACTTGGCAAAACTCAAGACGAAAATTGTGGTTGGTCACATTAATTTCATATGTCCATTCTGATCTGACAAACTACATAAAATACAAGAACAGAAGTATATCTTCTCAAAGAAATGGTCATGTCAAGTGCTGCTACGTGAGGAGACACAGACCTGTGCTACAGACAAACTGACAGCACTCAACACTGTACTGTCACGGCACAGATGAACACACATTTTACGCATCTCTGATGGGATTGGAGTGCTATCACTGGAGAACAAAGATCTCATTGCTTTATTTGACATCCTCTACAGTTTACACTACTCCTATAGAGCTAAGGATGTAACGACACTGAAAGCAAGTGCTAGTCACTATGACTATACAGCAAATATGAAAACAATGTGTTCCTGATGCCAGGGATACAGATGTCAGTCCAGGCTCGTGTGGTCCTCATAATGTCTGCTGTCATCTAACGGGAGTCGACAGATTCTAGTTATTGTTGAGGACCCACCATGATGCTGTGGAAGGAAACAAATTAATAAACAGATTTTTTATAATATATTTTTAATATAGCAAATAAATATTATTTAGATGAATATTATACAATTGATTATATACATTACATAACAAAATTAAAATTGAGTTTCTGTACTGTAGTTTACCTGGAACCAGCATAGTTGTCATAATCTCTGGCGTCTCTAAGAAATCCACATTGCCTCTCTGGAAGGTTTTGCTGTAATTGGTCTGCAGATGACTAGAAATAGAAAACAAATAGGCTTTTTATCCAGTTATTGGATTTCCTTGATTGCAATAAGGAATCTTTGGGACTGTATTACTATTGAAGCTTGTGAGAAGTGGTTTGAAAGAGTGAAAATGTGGGAGTGACTTACTTCTTCCACACATTGCTTTGCTCCCAGAACTCATACAGTATGAAGCGGGATTCGTTGGCAAGCCGCTGAACTGCAACACTGCCGAGAGAGATTAATATCAAACTGGTTTGCTTAAAATGACTCCATAAAGTTGTATGTAATTTCATAATTACTTCTATTGTCTTTGAAAGTGTCAAATATACTGACATGCATTTATAAGCAAATAAAATATACTTTATGTAATTTCTAATTAAACATGTCTGTCATGTATTTAAATATGTAATTACACATGAAGTTGCAATTTAAATGTAACATTGATTAATAAACTACATGTTAAATTTAACATACAATCAAGTTTTTACATATTCTTGGTATATCATCAACACACAAAAATAAGCACACTTAAAGCACGACTAAAGATTAATAAAACCATGATTTAAAGTAATTTAAAATGTACTTTTAAACTTACATTTGCATTATTACAATGTGAGCTCTCTAGGTACACTTTAATGGCTTTTATTTTAATATATTATCTGCAAGTAGTTTTTTTTATTTGTAAGATTTGAAATACACAACAAGTGTACACTTCATACAATTAAATTAATCACAAGTGTTATGATACTTTATTTTTGTAATTTTTTAAGCCATAGTCCATATTCACTTTTACTAAATGTAAAAGAGCAGCATGAACATTCAACAAAACATCTCATCCCACAAAAAGGAAAAAATGTCAGTAGTAAATGATGTCAGCAATAAAATTTTTGGATGAACCATTCCTTTCATTAACCAATAACGTGAATATTGGTAAGCTATCAAATCCTTCAATGTTCTGGTGTAAAATGTTGTCAGTGAGTCATTTGAGCTGAAGAGCAAGTCAATTATTACGGAATTCTTCATCCAAGCCATTCCCACTGTTAATTAGTCAATTAGTGAAAAGCTCATAATTAAACCAAACAAATGGTCTACCTTTATTAGAAAATGTTCCAGAGAAATCAACTGCTATCTAATGTGATCACTGACATTTTTGTGATGTCTGAGTTAAAAGTCAAACCTGGACTGAGGGCTCGTAAACACACGGCCACATGCTCACAGCACGATGCAATTCTTTCACGGACCGCTGTAAGCTTGCTGACGTTACACAGGCTCTGCCACGTGAGCGACTGGATGTCTTATCTTAAATATTTCTTCATTTAATTGGATTCTAACAGTAGTAATTTCAGGTATTTCTTAGACTCCACTCATGCAGAAAACAACAGCCTCCAGCTGTGAAATGAAACATCGAATTCATTGAATTCAAACACATGGCTGTGAATGCTGATCGCTTGGAGAACTGGCCTAGACTGACCCCTCACAAACAAAGCTGTATGCAAATGCACCAGACAGTCACCCAGATGCCGTGGCGGTGTGAACTCACTGGAGGCAGCCGGTCTGGGCGCTGGCGCAGTCGATGTACTGCCGGAGAGCCAAACGAAACTCCTCCACTTCCTCCTCCAGCACTGAGAGCTGCCTCTGCACGATCAGGATGTGCTGGGAGGGAGGTCACCGAAAACATGATTCACATAGGATTTCAATCATGGGTTATTTATGAAAGTGTGCAAAACTGTTCCTGGATCAGTTTTCTTTTGCAGTATACTTTAAGTACTCTCATGTCGTTCCAAACCCGTAACACCTGTGGACACAAATGAAGATATTTTTTCTGAAATCTGAGCGCTCTCTGCAGAGACAGCAACAGAACCGACACATGCAAGGCCCAGAAAGGTAGTAAGGACACTGTTAAAATAGTCCATGTGACATCAGTGGTTCAAACTTAATTTTATGAAGCTATGAGAATACTTTTTGTGCACAAAGAAAACAAAAATAACAAATTTATTCAATAATTTCTGTCACATGTCGTGTTACTGTCATGAGCGTGCGTCAAATTCTGGCATGGAAGAGAAGAAATTATTGAATAAATTCATTATTTTTGTTTTCTTTGTGCACAAAAAGTATTCTCATAGCTTCATAAAATTAAGGTTGAACCACTGATGTCACATGGACTATTTTAACAATATCCTGACTATCTTTCTGGGCCTTGAATGTGTCAGTTGCAGTTGCTGTCTATAGAGGGTCAGAAAGCTCTCAGACTTCATCAAAAATATCTTAATTTGTGTTCCGAAGATGAACGAAGGTGTTATGGGTTTGGAATGACATGAGGGTGAGTAATCAATGTCAGAATCTCCATTTTTGAGTGAACTAACCCTTTAAAGGTCTTGTTCCGACAATATGTCTGATCATTTTTTGAAATATTCCCTATAAAAGATAGAGATCATATGCAAAGTATCTACAAGCTGAAATTGAGTCTGGACCAAAAAGACAAGGTGAGAGGGTTGAGAGGCACTGTAAAAATTATTGTAAAATATTGGTAAGGTCTGTAAGATTTTGTAAATTCTGGTTTCTATTTACTTTCTATTTAAATATATCGTAAAATGTAGTTTATTTCTGTGATGGTAAAGCTGAGTCTTCAGCATTATTACTCCAGTCTACTCCAGAAATCATTCTAATATGCTTATTTGATACTCAAGAAACATTTCTTATTATCAGTGTTGAAAACAGTCAGGGGCTGTTTATTATATTTGTCATTTTCCAGGATTTATATACAGTTCAAAAGAACACCATTAATTTGAATAACTTTTGAATTAATTAATTAATTTCTTTAAGAAGAAAGAAAATTTACAGACCTCAAACAGGTATGTGTGTAATAATATTTTTTTTATTTATTTATCTTATGTATTAATTATACAGGGCTTTTTGAATCATAGTTAAGAGATGTCAGATCAACACTACAGAACACTGAATCCAACAGGGCTTGATGGGGTCGGATTAAGACATGACTAAAACATAAAATTCCCACCTATGGTGCCGTGACTCAGATCGGTGTGAGAATAAAGAGAAACCCCTCAGGTCTCAAGCATCAGGTAAAGCCATGAAGACGTACGTCATAATAGCTACTTTTTATAAAACAGGCTGTTGACAGGTGAATAGGAGCTGAAGAGAACAGGAACTGAGAGTTTGTACCCTGCGGGACAGAGTGACCTCTCCACAGGCCCTATGCTGTTGCCATTTCCCCATCTTTCACAAACTAACTCTCTCTACAAATACACACAGAGGAAACTGCATTTTGTTTCAATGCTGTTTTTGCGCAATGCGCCCCAAACTATTAAATTCCCATATTTATCTGCTACAAATGAATGTAATGTCAAGTAGAAAGACTGTGCTTTATAAGTATCCTCAAATCAAGGAGACCTGCTTTGAACATAATCAGTCCTATTAACATAAATCACAGCTGAAGTAAGACTTGAATGCTAAATGAACACAAACAAAGCGATGAAATGATACAGATGCATTAGCAATGCTGAAATTGTTATTCCATGCATACAGTTTGTGCTAGTGAATGTCACGGTCTGTTTAGATAAACGACAAATGACAAATTGATGAGAGACTATTTAACTTCAGCCATGAAATAGAGATTCATAGCCCATGGAGAGATAAATGCTTCTTCATTTGGATGTACGAGAATGTGATTGTCAGTCCTCTGTCATGTGTGTCATGTGTTCCCGCCTCTTGTGTCCTTATTTGGTTTGTTTCCTGTCCTTGTTTAGTGTGATTATTAGTTTATTCTGTTCAGCTGTGTTTTAGTCATTAACCTGTGTATTTAAGTTCCTGCCTGTTCAGTTTCGTGTCGTCTAGTCTAGTCATTACTCCCCGGTGTTCCTGTCTCTGTCTACCTTGCCTTGTCTTGCCCTGCCTTGTTTGGAGTCATTAAAGACTGTTATTTGAGTTTACATCCTCGTCTCGTGTTCCACGTTCATCCTTGCTGTGTGCACCGTGACAGTGATACACACAAATGCAATAAATCAGACTTGAAATATCACTCATAATAAACCGACTGCTAGATCACACATTTGTTTGAGCAAAAGACGTTTGCAAAAAAGCCTTGTGAAATGGGATGGGAGTCTTATTTGAAAAAGAAACTACTCATTTGTGTGTAATTTTATGCTTCAGCATGTCCAATATGATGTTGTATTGTGTCTCTGTCGGCAGTCACGCATAACTGTGTTTACAGCCAGTCTCCACAGGGGTCTGGGTACCACTCTTCTCCATGTCGTTCACAAGCACAGAGTCAAAGACACACAAACCGCCTATTTAAAGTCTGTCAACAGCATCTTGTGAGCCTCAGAGAAAAGCTCTCTCAAAGTACTGTGCAAAAGATGCAGAGCCAAATGAGAGAGGAAGAGTGATAGACGGAGGGAAAAAGGAAATCAAAAAGAATAACCTGAAACTAGTTTCTCAATCCTGCTGTTTCCTAGACGACAGGCGTCTGTGGTCTCTGTGAATGATTTTCTGAGAATACAGTGACATACCGGGTGACCATAAATGACTTACTGGTTTGGTGGAGCTTTCCAACACCTCTTCTTCCACCGGCTCCAAACGCAGTTCCTATGAAAGAAACACAACCAGTTTTACCACATCTCTGTTTGAATCTCATGCCAACAAAAATCTAAATAAAATATAAGAAATTATATTTGGCATTAAAAAATTCAACCTATGAATATGAAGTATATTTTACCTAAAAATTCATATTACCGTAATGCAAGAAATATCATTCTTATCAAATTAATGCATCTCACTGTCATGACAGTAATGCATTTTTAAATTTTTAAATATTTTAAATGTATTTATTTATTAATTTATTTATTTTATATTTTATATTTATATTTTTTTGCAACTTCCATTATTCTCAGTAGTGATTTTAATTAGATTCTCATTACTGCAGTTTTTGGTTACACTTAATTTTAAGGTGTCCTTGTTACTGTATAAGTAATTTTAATTAACTACATGTCCTTATTATATGGTTAGGGTAAGGATTATGGTTACTTGCATGTAATTATGCATAATTTATAGTTATTATAATAGTAAATACATGTAACGTGTAACAAGGACACCTTAAAATCAAGTGTTACCTAATTTTTTAAGTCAGCATAAACTAAAGAAAGTAGAATAAATACTACCAAGTTTTCTTTTTGAGATACATCTCATAGTCTTAAAAATAGACTTCATTTTTTAAGCAGAATATAATTGTATATCGTATTATACGACGCTATGACTGAGACATATCTTGACAGATTTCATGACATTTACCCTCAAATGAATTGTAAAGTTAGAAGAGAAAGTGATGACAGACAGAGAGAAAGCTTTATAATGAGAAAGACAGAAATCATTTGTGTAGCCTGTTGCCTTTTTCTCGAGACGGTCGATCAGCTTTTGCAGTCTGTTGATCTGAGTTATCCATTGATTGTCCTCTTCATACAGACCTGCAGAAACAC
>JAFVLL020037318.1:0-15914 GCA_021397915.2 Tor tambroides | reverse complement strand
AAAGTACTCCCAGTGATCTGACTAACTTATAGCATTAAAAGAAACATGTTTAAACGGTAACATTTTTGTATATTGTTTATATTAAAACAAAAAGGGCGATTTGTTTGCAAGATGGAGCCGATATAGACAGTAGATCTAAATAGCCTGTGCAAAATATGTAGGACTATAGTTCATGCATAGTATATTTTACATGATGACTTATTGGTTAGGATATTTTGTTAATGACATTTTTTCCAGAAAAATAAAAGGCTGGAAACTTGTGGTTTTGATATTATTAAGATGTCTGCACCTGTCAGCATCAACGCTAATTTCCTTGCATCTGGCTTACTTTCCAGTCTAACAGCTCACATATACAACACAAATTGCTGCTTAAATGTCGACAGTAACTGGAGAACATTCCCAGTTGATCTCAGTCCATCAGGCGGCTTCAAACTGCTCTCCATCTTAGTTTTCCTTGTAAAAACCAACTCCGAAGGACCACTCCTAGTACCATGCTGTGTTTCTCTTTTGTCATCATTCAAATAAAGAGCCGGTATCTAATAAATTACTGTCGTTCTCCAATAACATGTTTGTTGCCACATCATATCACAGCACACCTCTTCATCTACACCGTGCCCTCTTATACTTTATATAACATACTGCCCTCTAGTGGTACACAGAGCATGGAACACTTACAATTACCTACTGAATATTACAGTAGGCTACCTGACTTTTCAAAAATTTGACACATTAAATAACTAAATATCATTCAGTGTCTATTTCAGTGTGCAGCAGCTTTTTCCACATGCCGGTTCTCTCATCTAACCGGTTACATTTCTTAATTATGGTAATGAAATTAACATTTGACTTCTACTCAGTAAACAGAAAGACGACAGAGGCTCACTATCAGGGGGAGGACCTGCACCAGCAGCACTAACAAATGCAGAGGAGATGGTCCTGAGTGTGAACAATGAAAGCCAGTGACTGAGGGAATCCCAGAAGGGAGTTAATCAGAGCCTCTCACAGCCCAAGACACAAGGGCCTTCATAAAATGTAAAGAGGCCTACCAATATATGTTCTTTTTTATATAGGCTATTTTTGATATTTGCATTTATTTAATTTTGGATTGGGTTTTCATTGTTCCCAACAGATTCTGATAGTAATATCTGCCTTTTGGAGTCTCCTGTTGCAATAGAACAGCAGGTTTTTAGGAAGTAGCTTACTCAATACTGTCTACTTGTTTCTTCTCTCATTACTGCTACTTAGACTCATCTGTTCATTATTGTGATCAGCGCTCACACTGATTGTCTCCGCACCTGTTCTCTGCTCAGTCCTCCTGCTGCCCGTGGTCGCTCATCCACTCACTGTCAGCGATGGGACCATTTGGGGATTGTGCTTCTCTCTCTGCATGCCTGCTGCCAAGCCCAGGACCTGTTACTCTTTACTCCTGTAGGCACTCCATCACACTGAAAGCAGACTGGATGGAAGTGTTATGTGCAAGACCCTTTCACAGTCAGAGCTAGTCACACACAAGCTGCTGACCCAGATGAAGTGCCTTGTGAGACACCTGTCACTCTGTTAACAGATGGACTTATGCTCTTATCCAACAATGCAGAACAGTGTTCCAACTGATTTAAATAACAATGTTGTCTATGCAGAGATGTTAACCCCTTCTCCACCCCAAACCCATGGTGCAGGAAGACCAAAAAATCATGTTGTCAAAAGAATTGAACTGGCTTAGAACAGAGATCTTCAACCCTGCTCCTGGTGACCCACCATCCTGCAAATTTATTTCCAACCTGCTTCGGCACACCTGACGTAATTTTGTCAAGTGAGTAATTTCAAATGATCCTGAAAAGCTAAATTAGCTGGTTCAGGTGTGTTTGATTAGGGGATGGAGCTGAACGCTGCAGGACCGTGGGTAAATCTGAAGAATTACCAGAATTGGTAAATTCACATCCAACAGTCGCACCCTCAGCACTGGTACCCCCCAAGGTTGCGTTCTCTCCCCACTGCTCTTGTCCCTGAACACCAATGACTCTACTGACCAGTGTTGCCAACTTTTTTTTTAATGGAAAGTAGCAAAAGCCAGTTTGAAATCCCAGTCACTAAATGTCACAAGAGGGCGTCATACGCTAATTAGCATATTCATGACATCATCGCAACCTATTGCCTTTTACATTTGTTTGTCTCTCTGTGCTCACATGCTGTATTTTAATTTAGCCAAATTCTCAATAAAACTGTTTTCATTTATATATTTTACTGTTTCTGTTGTCAGACCATGGGATAAATATAAAATGGTGAATGAAATGCAGCCCTTTAAGACTAGAGTCTTAAGACTACTTATGAAATCGAAAATGACTCTGATGAAATCGGCCGTGTTTTCTCTGCATTAGCGCTGTTTTGAACTTACTGTTTGAATTCACTTACTGGATCCTTGCACTTTCCAAGAGTTTACCGGTTTAAAAAGATGTGATCACAAAAACCTGCTGCTTTTCATTTTTAAGGTATTGTTTTCGTTATAATGTACTGATTTAAATTAGTGATCAATAATTAATTATTCTACCTCCCCGACACATTGACAGCTCCTGCGGCAGATGGACTCCGATTGCATTCATTCACATGATTTGTCAAGATGAGAGGTGACCGCTCCTGGTAGTGTGATTTATATAGTGTCATTTCTAATCACCCAGACACTGACGCTTTGACTCTGAGTATCGGCAACAGGTCAGAAGTGCCGGTGCTCTAAAGACTAAAATATAGAAGTGCCAGTACTGCATACTGGTCCATACTGGCCCACTTCAAGTACTGACTTAATACTTAATTCATTTAATAATACACAATAAAACAATATACAATAACATGTGTTAACACGTACCTGGGAGCTTGCTGTTTTTCTAAAATGAGTGGTAATGGATTGCTAAAGTGTGCGCATAGATAATTAATTTGTGGGTCCAGATTAAAAAAATTGAAGGTACGGTTTTCAAAATCTGAGTGCGCGTATTGGAAATTCATGGATACCGTTTATTAATCCATGGCAAGATTTGTTAAACTGAAATATGGTTTAAATAACCACCCTTGTGATTTTCATTTTAAAACTAGTAGACCTTTAAAACAACACATTTTGGAACATTATTGTGCTATCAGAAATCGAGATCTTAAAAGTCTGGTAGCTCAGCATTTTGAGACTTTTAGACATTCAGTCTCTACTCTACACAATACGTAGGAACAGAATTAGCCGAATGTCCATGCCGTGCAGGTGACGTTAAAAAGTTACTTTTGAGGCATGAGATTTTTTGATTTCCACATTAGATATACTGTAGCCCCTAGGCCAGTGGTGTCAAACTCAGTTCCTGGAGGGCCACAGCTCTGCACAGTTTAGTTCCAACCCTAATTAAACACACCTGATCCAGCTAATCAAGTCATTTAGGCTTATTTAAAAACTACATGGTTTGTGTGTTGGAACTAAACTCTGCAGAGCTGCAGTCCACCAGAAACTGAATTTGACATTTGAGGCCTAGGGGATTAAATGAAGATTTCAAATTTTTTTTTAATGTTTCTTTGAGATATATATACTCATATTATCAATGACTCATTTTTTGGGGGCATGTGAGTGAGTAAATTTTACTGCTTGGGTTGAATTATCACGTGAATGACAATTTGAATGTATGTAAGTGATATATGTAAGTTAAATCTTACAGGACTTCAGGTGTCTTAAAAGAGACATTCTTGTCACTCAAGCCTTATATGGGACTTAAAGGTTATTTATTTAGTAAGTTACTTATTTAGCTAATTTATCAAGTTTGTAGCAAAGTAAAAAATTTTCAACCTTCATCCTGTCCCTGGCATCAAGTAAAAACTAGATGTGTCCAGAGTGAGAAAAAAGTATAGTGACAAGCACCACATCAAGAACTAAATCATGTCACAATGGCCTGGTTTCACAGACAGGGCTTAGACTAAGCCAGAATTAGGCCATAGTTCAATTAGGACATTTAAGTCATTTTTATGAACGTTACTCAAAAAAAAAACAAAAAAAAACCTTACTGGTGTGGTGCATCTTGAGACAAAACAAAGGCGCTGATATATTTTAAGATCAGTCAGTGCAAGTTTCTTTCAGTTGAAACAACTCAGACTTACATTTTAGTCTAGGATTAGGCTTAAGCCTGGTCTGTGAAACCGGGGGTAAATGTTTATATTCTGTTCAATTAAGAAACATGAAATTTCTTACCACACAAACATCCAGTGGTTACTTCTTAAATTCAGAAAAGTAATTCCATCAAATCCTTCAAAATTTGTAATTGTGCATAAAGGGGAATAGAGAAGTACTTATACTTGAAAATTTACATGTGCATGTTTCCATACTATACTTACATTCTTCAAAACCTTGTCCTTGACCAGGGCCCGTATTCACAAAACATTTTATCTTACCACTAAGAGTTCTCCTAAATAGCAGTAAAAGTTTTTAGCTAAGAGTTTTCTCTTAAAACCTATTCACAAAGCTGCTGAGACAAACTTTTACTAAGGAATAGAGAGAAGTCTTAAGCTAAGAGTAAGGGCGGGGTTGACCTCGTTGCTATGGATGATGTCAGCATGCTTACTAACTATGCACACAGTGATTGGCTGATAGTCTCTGTCAGAGATTTATTCATAGAAATATTGTAGAGTGCAATATCATGTTGCCATAATCAAATAAAGGTTTAAAAATAAAAATGTTAATTGCCACATTCAAAAAAAGATTTTAAAATGCAGGATAAGTGTCACTAATTAAACAAATATATGTTCAGCTTATTGTCAGCCTCTTACATGTATGCTTCTCAAAAACATGACAAGACAAAGGGATGGAGTTGTTGTGAGAACAGGATTGACGGCAGCAATGGTTGTCCCCTCCGCCATGTTTCAAGTTTATGACCCGCCCAACTCGAAACTCGGGTATCAAAATTATTTCTGAATTTCCCAGTAGTAAATACGACTTGAGAGGCCGTTCACGTCCAATTTCCGACTAGGAAACTCATATTTACGATAATTCTGATAGCACGTGAAGGCAGCATTAGTGACTTAAGAGTCCTCTTCACTACTCCTAACGTTTCACAGATTTAGGAGCTAATTTTAGCGCTAAAATGGTTTGTGAAATACTCTTAGAGCACAAATTTAGGAGTCCTAAATTTAGGATTGACACGCCCATTATTTTAAGATTTTCTCTTAAATTGGCGAGGTATGAGCTACTTTTAGCCTTAAGATGTTTTGTGAATACAGGCCCTGGGGCCCGTTTCAATAAGGAGCTTCAACCAACTCTGAGTTTTCGGTTACAGAACAGCTGAACTGAGTTAGTTTACTCAACTCTAAGTAGGTTGACTCTGAGTTTAGCGCGTGCACCACAACTATGAAAAGTCATGATCAGCGGAGCGCCGAAATTATGATTCACCATGGCAACAGCTCCCGCCAAAAAGACGTCCACGTACTTCCGAGTCAATGCGTAACTTTAATTCTTAATAACTGTCAATAACTTAATAACTGTTATAATATCGGAGGTGAAAACTGTAAATTATTGAACTAATATTCATTTTAATGGTATCCCATGGCCACAAAAAAAGGGAAAAAGACAGAAAAAAAACCAAGAATGTAGCAGCAGCTAAAAATGAAGTATAAAAACACTTCAATCAAGGTAAAGCTTTAAACATGAAAGGTTCATGGGTGTGGGCTAAATGACTTTACAAACATTTGACATTAAATATCGTTCAGTGTCTATTTCAATGCGCTGCAGCTTTTTCCACAGTCTAACACTCTTTTCACATAATTAAATATTCTCTAATCCAACCTGTTACATTTCTTAGAGTAATAAAATTAATTACTGACTTCTACTCAGTCGACAGCAAGCACCAGCACCACTGACAGATGAAGAGGAGATGGAGTATTGGAAGATTTCTAAAATCCAAAAGTAAAAAGAATAACTGTTGCTTTTGAATTAGGAAATAAAGATGACCAAAAAAATTGTGAATAATTTGTTTATTTAACAGCTGTGGTTACGGCATCTCGTAGCTACTACCCCTCCATCTGGCATCCTTTCATTCCATACAGTAATCAGTTTCATTTTCAGAAGGTGCGATGGTCATCCATGCATCCAACCACACCGGAAATCCTGAAGGAAATTCTGATTATTGGGTTACTTCCAGTCGTCACAGAAAGATGTTATCAAGTGAATGTCGTTTATCAGATTAGCCTCATTTAAACCGATTTCTACACCACTGACCTACAGTCCTGTGATACTCCTCTTTGACGGATTTGTGCCCAGGAAAAAATTCTCAGAATGAGTGTAAGAGAGGGATGCACACTTTCAAGTACGGTGTAAAAAAAAAATTATAATAAAATAAATAATAACATAAAGGTATTTAGTCTTGTTTCCATGAAGGGAAAAAACTAATTTAAGTGATTTTTTTTTTTTTTTTTGCAAATTATCTGGCAATGGAGTAAGAAATTAAAAATAGCCTATTCTTGTTTCCGTTTGCATTAAGATTATTTTTCTTACCCTATGGAGAACAATTTTATATTTTAACAAAACTAAATATCTAGATTAAATATCATTTTTCATCTATAGAAAATGCATCTTAACTTAAGAAGTTTTTAAATATTTGTCCTTGAAATAAGACAAAAATACTCAGTAAGAAGATCAATTTTGCAGCGTGAATGAATGAATGAGGTATTAAAACATCGCTTACACTTTAAAAAGGGGGAGGAGACGGACAGAAACTCTGGGTTTAGCGGAGAAAACCTGCTCCCGACCTGGGGTGCGTTTCCCGAACAAGGACGTAACTCGCTGATTAACCACAACAGTATGATGCATTGTTTTGGAAACGAACTAGCTAGTCACGACTGTCTCCCGAACACAGTCGCATCTCCGTCGTTTGAACCACATTAGTTCAACAACATAGGGCCATTGTTAATGACGTCACACGCATGTGGTGGAGGAATAACTTCTGCTATTTAACTGATTAGATGATTAAGATCCTGCTGTATTGAACATGGCACCTGGGGCCTGTACCATGATGGTGGCTGAACAAACTCAGGGTTACAGAATTAGTTTTGTGTTGACAAAACCAATCCAGACCAATCCGGCTTTGTTGGTACCATGAAGCTGATCATCAGCTTTCTCTGTCAACTCAGGCTTGATTCTGAGTTAATGGAGCGCGTGCACACGAATGTGTGACATCAGTAATGAGCAGCCGGGGTTCCCTTAGGCATTTATGCACATGCGCACTTTTCAAAAACGGCGCTTACAAAAATACATAATTGAAATGCATTTTATAATTAGATAGAATGGACGATACAGATAGTACTGCATGTTAGCTTGCTTGTTGTGCCCAAGAGCATATTTGTTTAAGCCCATATGTCTTACTAACAAGAAACTATGCTTCTAACCACTGGTTGAGAGCTGCTGTTCCAACTGACTCTGAGTATAAGTTACCTCTCTTTCAGAAACGGGCTTGACTTACCCTGCTTTCCCGGGTTTGACAAACCTCCCATTTTGAAATGGAAAACCCAGAGTTTCCCTCATTTCAGGGTTAACATACTCGCCCCCGGTTTCACAGACAAGGCTTAAGCCTAGTCCCAGACTAAAATGTAAGTCTGAGCTGGTTCAACTGAAAGAAACTTGCACTGACTGATCTTAAAATATATCAGTGCATTTGTTTTGTCTCAAGATGCACAGCAGTAATGTTTTTTTCCAAAGCACGTTTATAAAAATTACTCAAATGTCCTAATTGAACTATGGCCTGATCCTGGCTTAGTCTAAGCCCTGTCTGTGAAACCGAGCCTCAGCGTTTTCACTTAACCTCCTTTCTGAATCGGGCCCCTGGTCTCTTTGCCCGAACAAAATTACACCGGTGGTGTAGTGATTTAGATTATACAGTCTCCCAGCCTTGTCATGTTTATTCAGGACTGCACAAATATAACCCTCCATAATCTTAAGGCTATGAATAACACAATTAGAACATGCATAATTAAGCTAATTTTATATTATGGTTTCAGCTACAAGACTGTACACATGACCAGTTTTATGTATGATTCGTTAAGACACAGTAAATGAAAGCATCAGTGATTGATAAATGGTTATTTTATTCTCAGGTTTACTTGGTGTATAAACTGACGGTAATCTTAAATTTGTAAAAATAAATAAATAAATTCAACAACTCACTTTCACAGCATTTAGGTCTGCATGCCCAGGGCTGGGAAGGCTACTTTTAAAATGTATTTCATTACAGATTACAAAATACATGTTTTAAAAAGTATTTTGTAAAGTATTTCGTTAGATTACTTAATTTTAGTAACTTAATCTAAATACTTTGGAATACTTTGGAATACTTAAGGTAATGGGCATATTAACTTTGATGTCTTATTTTTACAGTCAACTAATTTAAATAAAATCAGTGGCATGAATACTTTTAAAACAATTATAAATTGATAAATAATGCTATAAGATTATTGTTTTCAATACAACATTTTGAACATAGAAATAAAAATAAAAGATAGAAATGAAAAAAAAAAATGGGATATGGGAGGAAATTATGTTTTTAAATATGAAACTAAACCGTGACCAGTAGGTGGTGGCAAATCACTGTCTTCATGAAAGAGTCATGGAATCATTCGATTCCTTCAAAAGAACTGATTCATTCAGGAATCAAGCAAGTGATTTTATGAATGTAGTTGAATCATTCTCAGCTGATTCGTTCAGGAACCAAATGTTGCTCTCAGATGCGCAACTGTTCTGATGTGGATTTATTTGGAATTAAGTGCAAATAAATAGTCATAAATTCTGTTTACACCATGCAGGAAAAAAGTAGCATTTCCTTTGCAACAAGTGATCGTAATTAGATGCTATTAGTACTTATTCCAAACAGCGGCAGATATGTGATGGGGAAAGGGAGAAGAACGGGAGTTGAATGAGTTTGGCATAAGGCGGATTCACACTCAAATCTTATCACCACGTGTCTCACAGAGGTGTATTTTCTAATGATGTCAATCCCAAACAATTTTTGTGCTTAGTGTAAATAGACCAGTGCTTATATGAAACCATTTTTATTTGCACTATAGAGCAAATCAGACTTTTCTTTTAATAAGTCACTAAATATGAACTTTTTGTTATGAATTGCATAAAATCAGCATCACATTTGCAATCGCGCTAATATTCGGCTAAACAACACTCTTCTTCCTCGACTAATAGATTGCTTAACTATAGGCTACATAAATATAGAAAACAAGAACTCCTACAAACCTGAGACTGTGAACAACTTACTTTAAGATGCTTTTTCAAGGTTATGTTCCTTTGAAGCCGAGAGACGTTTTGTTGCAGGTAAACAAAAATTGCATAGCCTACTGTGATGTTCCGTTCTTTTTCACATTTATAAGTAAAATCGTCCTTTTATTTCCATGACAATTATGCGCTTGGCTTTCTGATTTTCTCTCGCATTGTAGTGAGTCGTCACTATAGTCTGCTCTCTGCTGGCAGGCTGCTGTTTGAACAGGCCGCACGCGAGTCAGAGCACCACCAGTTGCCTCATGGTTTAAATTTCCAATCATTTTACATTAATATTAAAATAAATAAATGACATTAAAAATCAAAGTAATCACTTTGGTGATCTAAAATACTTTTCGGATGTAACTATAATTTGATTACCACCCATTTAAAATGTAACTATAACGAAATACAGTTACTCATATTTTGTATTTTAAATACGTAACGATGTTACATGTATTTCGTTACTCCCCAGCCCTGTGCATGTCTCACAACAATGCTGAATTTGTAAGTTTGCCCCTTTTTCTGACCCCTTAGCCCACCTTTCTTCAGCAAACAATACATCTTTAGATGGTCTCCTTGGTCGTAGGTAGATCTTTGGCAAGATGGTGCTGCAAGTTGCACACTCTGTATTGTACTTTTAAAGATGTGAACATGGTGCGAATAAATTCTACTGGTCTGAGGTAACGCTTTCTGCATAAAATGTAATTTTTCAAGGTCTCAAACCATTTTTCTACATGGCAATTAGTATCTCTTGTGCTGAGGTCAGCAGATGGTGATGGCAGTGTCAGCAATATCTGCAGGATATATTTTTAGGTCTCCCAAGAGTACCCTGCTCCAAAGAGGGAAGATGACCATGTAGTTTTCCAAAAGGAATGTGATGATATCTGGGCAGAAATACAGATTTTCTTCTCATTCCTCAAGTTTCTCCCCTTGCGAGGTGTTCAGTACCCCTTCACAGATACTTCAGAGGAGTGGAGAACCACCAGTGATCGTTGCAGACGTCACTTCATCAGCTTCTCAGATTGCGCACTCTTTCTCCAAGAATTGGTACATGAAGTATTTCCTTCTGCAAGAATATTACACCGTTCGACACACTGTTAGTGACATGTTTCAAAAGCTGCACAATCCAAAGTTTGTAGGGCATCTTCAACACACACTGTGTTTTGCAACCTAGCAAAGACAAATACTGTAAAGATTTTCAAGCCCTTATCTGTGGTCATTTGTGAAAGGCATAAGTGACTTCACGCTGCTGACCCACGACTGCACTGCGAAGTTCAGCTCCAACCACATCATCAAGTTTGCTGATGACACAACTGTGGTAGGCCTCATCAGCAACAACGATGAAACGCACTACAGAGAGGAAGTGGCACAGCTGGCTGAATGGTGTGGTGCTAACAACCTGTCCCTCAATGTGAGTAAGACAAAAGAGGTTGTGATGGACTTCAGGAGAAACTCTGTTTACCACCTCCCACTGACCATCGACGGCTTAACAGTGGAGAGAATCAGAAGCACTAAATTCCTGGGGGTGCACATCACAGAGGACCTCACCTGGACCACCAACGTCACATCACTCAACAAGAAGGGACAACAGCGCCTCCACTTTCTCCGCTGGCTGAAAAGGGCAAGTCTCCCTCCACCCATCCTCACCACCTTCTAAGACAAGACCCTACAACGGACAGTGAACACTGCCGCAAAGATCATCGGTGCCCCTCTCCCCTCCATCCTGGACATTTTCCTTGCACGATGTTCCAGCAAGGCCTCCAGCATCGTGAAGGACCCTACCCATCCCTCCCACAACCTCTTCCAGCTCCTGCCATCAGGTAGAAGGTACCGGAGTATCAAAGCTCGCTCTGTCAGATTGCTCAACAGCTTCTTCCCCCAGGCTGTGAGAGCTCTTAACTCCAATCTCCCTGTCCCCCTCTGAAACCATGAACACCTCAGCCCCCTCCCCTCAACTCATTAAAACTGTTGACAATTTTCCTAAGTGCAATTCTGAGTGTGCTACACACAGGTGAGTGGGCTATACAAACCACCTGTAGTAACGCACTCATCCCACTATATGCACACTAGACACTTTCTATAATCACTCCTTGCTACAAAGACTCAATAGTATATGTTTACTTGTGCATTGCACTACAAAATCATTTTGCACTATGCGCTGCTTCCCCCAAATCTCTCTTCTGCACAACATTTTAATGTACAAAATATATCTCTTTGCACAATTTCATGTACAGTATGTATGTAAAGTTTTTGTACAGTCTCAGTTTGTGTATGTGTATAGTAGTTATAGGATTTATAGTATATGTATAGTCAAACGGTTAACTGTTGTATAGCTCTATTATTTTCCTTATACTTGCGATGTTTATGTATGTTTAACTGGTATGTAGCACCGTGGTCCTGCGAGACACATTTCGTTCCACTATATGTCCACACATTTAGCAGAATGACAATAAAGCTCAACTTGACTTGACTTGACTGCTTTAATATGTGCTGCACAGAGATGCACGATGTTCTTTGATATTATCTCTGAACACTCACATGTGCACTTTATGCCAGTTATGGCAGGGTTGACTCTTTGTTAAAGGAGAGAAGTTTCCCAATTGATCGTGTTAGTTGCATCTCCAGTAACACATGACCATGTAACAGCATGCTTTTTTAAACAAATTACCTTCAGGAAGTTTTTGTTAAGGCTGTGGGTGATGTTTCCTGCTTGAAGTTCTTCCACTGGTGTGTTTGTCAACCTGCTGTAGTATTCTTTGCTGACACCTTCAGTGACCTTTTTAGCTATTACTCCCCATCTTATGTGCTGATGGGATTTCTGATGGACTATTTCACCAGAACAGCACAGAATAACTGGAACATACTGGTGTGGCAAGTGTTTGCGTCTTATAGGCAGGAGAGCATGAAGGGAAATTGCATTTGGCACACAGCGTTATGGAACTTCCCATTGCATGAACATGTTGGTTTGTGAACGTGGGAGTACATCAGGGATTTATTTTTCAGAATTTCTGATATAGTCCATGGCCTCTTCAGTTTGTTTACCTCTTTCAAAGGTGACATCCATTTACACATTTTTGGTTCAAGGACCAATTTAAATGTTTGGATTTCCTCCTTTGTACACCTTCACTTTTGGCACTTTCTTTCAGTGGAGTCTTGCTGATTGATGTTTGCTGTGTTGAAAAATTTAACAATTACTTCTCTACCGCCAACTGTTGTCCACATGTCCTTTCTGACTGCTCCTTTTCCTCTTGGGGTTTTCGTCATGATTTAAGAACTTACACCGTTTGTGTTGGAATTTCAGGGTTACTTAAGCAGTAGTAGCATGTTTATAACCATGCCATGAATTTGGATAAGATTTGTAGCAGGTGAGCCAGTTTTGTGTATTACTGGTGATGATTATTGCAATATAGACAATTATATAAAAGTATCAACAGATTACATACTCCATGTTACATAAGTTATGCATTAACGTACCAATCAGTTGTGAGCACGAAACTATACAGAGCAACATTTTGGTGTCTCAAAAGCCTTTGTTTTCAACCCAAATCTGTAGTCCTACACAATTACAATTACTAACATAGTGAATGAAACCAGACAATTTACATTTAAATTTTATTCAGGATTTCACATTTTAATGTGAGGACACAATCACAATATAATAAAAAAGTAACAAAAGCAAAAATAACTTCACAAGTTAACAGCAGCTGGGTAAATAAATGGCTGAACACATGTTGGGCAAACCTGACCCAGCAAGTTCGGTTGTTTTATTTAACCCAATATACTGGGTCGATTTTATTAATTCATCTTTACTATAACACTACCTTGTTTTATTTTAAACTCATGGCTGAATTAATACTTACAGATTACCTTAATTAAAGTTAAATACACAACAGCCATTACTTTACATGATATCTTTATTTTTGATGAGCACAGTTCTGAATACACCATACTGTTGTAATATGTTTACAATTTTGCCTGCACCTAAACTCATTTAACAAGCATTTTAGAAGTAAAATGACACATTTTTTCTAGGGGTGACCCCGAATAGTCGAAGATTCGATGCTTCGATAGGAGGAGCCTAATTCGACTTCCAATCTCACAGTCGAATATTCGCGGGATGTTATGATCATGCCATTTTAGCTATATTGGGGTGCTCAATGTCTGATTTCACATAGAACTACCGGTTTTCTCCCAATAAGTTGTACAGCCTGTTATGATATTCTATAAATAAGAACCTGAAAAGAAAGAAGCTTTTAATCAATATTTTTAACGTAGGTGAATAAATCCAACTACCACTATAACAGATTTAAATTTCACTTTCCATAATCTGAGACCGTCAGAGGAGCATCTTGGCGGCAGGGATTTAAATCTTTAACGAGACTCAAACTTACACAGGCAGAGTGAAAGACTGGATTTTTTTTTCCCCGATCAGGTAGGGTACAAGTGGTTTCAAAACATTTCAGCCAGCTCTAATTAGATTTTTGGATGCTGTGAACATAGTGGTTGAGAACCCATGGAAAAACTCGAGATATTATCTATTCTCTATCATATTGGCGAGATAGATCTGGCAAACTGTCCAATGCAATATTTGGGTTTGCACTCTGGAGAAAATCATAAGGTTTATTTTTGTCCAGTGCAAGCTCACGAATCCTCTCATTATAACAAAACTTGATGAGATGTGATGAACTGCGACAAGAGACAGATTTTTAGTGATTTTAAAGGGAGTGCTCGTTGTGTGCTTTATAGGCTATATAGCCTATAATCCATTCAGAATTTTTTATAAAACTTTTTTCAGCCACATGCATGCAAAATTTCGGGAATGACTTCCACATATTTATGGGGGATTCACACTCGAAAGAGCAATGGACGGGACAAAAATATACGTGAAAATGTATATGAATAGAGCATACGTTCTGAAGCACCTGGAGTATTTAATTCTGGATAACATTAGCTGTATTTGAGCAGTTTTCACAGCAGCTCATATTTATGCGATCGCATGGAGTTTTATGTGGCAGTAGCTTCAAAGCCAAAAAAATCAACAGGATATTTGTTTATTTCCTGCATGAAATCTTTATACAGTTAGAGTAAACATGCACACAGCCTTTATAAAATGTTGCATCTGTTGATTTCATCTTGTGTGTATGAAATTATTTTTGTCTTTTATTCAAACAAAAATTCTGTTTGAGAGCAAAACTAATTATTTTGTAATTAAAAAATAAAAGTTTGCAAAAAAAGTCTTCTTAAGGCTCAAAAATAAAGTAATTAAATAATTTGCAGTGCATGTAAATCTTTAAAAAAGTATTTTTCTTTGTGCACTTCAAAAACTTCATCACGAAACCACAAATGTTGCTCTCTTTCCTCCCGTCTTTTTCTGCGGGTCTAAAACTTGTGCGAGTGAAGCTGTCAGTGTTGCCAACTCCTCAGTTAGGAAAGTAGCTACTGGCTGTCCTAAAAGTCGCTAGAAGTCGCTAGATGACGTCATCGCCTAATTTGCATAATGTCCATGGCATGTGCATGTAATTGTGATGGACGCTGGTTGCCAACTTCAGAAATGGAAAGTAAGAGACAATTGCGATTCTTTATAAGAAAATAAGCGACAAAATAAGGGACGCTCAAAATATTTGTACTGTGCCCTATAATGTAGGATGTCGGCCTGCAGTTAAAAAGTTCTCAAAAATAATTACATTTGTCTTGCAACCTATTTATCTACATATTCTAAAAAGAATTTTAATGTCATAAAAAAATTCATCGGCCTGAGTAAATTGTACCATTATAGAATTGTGACTGCACAAGTAGTGTAGTAATTTAGGAGGTGAAAATACTGTGAAATTACATACATGGGCCTACAAATGGCATGAAGTTTGAAATCATAACAACTGAACGTCTATGAAACGTCAGTCAATAAAGCATTTTTTAACAATGGCACTTAGCCTACATTTTTTTTAACTAAATTTTATTTGAACCATGAATGAACGAAAATGCATATTTTTCAATTAATAAAAACTTAGAGAGTGTGGGCTGCTTCTGGATTTGTAGCTACTTCAATAATGAGGTCCAAGTTTAAGAACACGTTAGGAGTAAAAAAAAAAAAAAAAATTGTAGGCTATATATATAATTTTGTTTTCCTGCCTTGCTGGATGTCGGACTCAATGATCAATAAGTTGTTTGCATTTGCCCAAACTGATTTTGAAAAATCAAAATGCGGACAGTGAAGGGAATTGCTGTTAGCTCGAGTCCCGCTCGCTGTGATGAAGCGGGAGCAGCAGAGGACTGTGAACATGGGACAAGCTGTCGTATAGCTTCCATATACGCGACACTTATTTGATGCCTGAAATACGGGACGATTTTGTATTATACGGACCGTTTGGCAACCTGTATTTGAAGAATAACGTCGTGGGAGAAACAAAAAGTGAGTAAAAACACCCTAAATACGTTTAAAACTATACAAATGAACTTTCTTCTGTCGAATTCATGTTTTTTTGTTTTGTTTTATTATTATTATTATTATTTTACATTTAGCCATTTAGCAGACGCTTTTATCCAAAGCGACGTACAAATGAGGACAATAGAAGCAATCAAAATCAACAAAAGAGCAATGATATGCAAGTGCTATAACAAGTCTCAGTTAGCTTAACACAGTACATGT
>JAFVLL020037317.1:0-36473 GCA_021397915.2 Tor tambroides | reverse complement strand
CCCCTACCAACCAACATCCATCTGTTGCAGGAAGACCTGCTGAGGAGGATCTCCCCCCTACAGAGAGCAGCCGGCCACACGGTGAGTTTGTAACCTTGACTTATGCTGCTGCTTTTACAGATCTGCTGTTTGTACAGCTTCAAAAACCTGATGTTCATTTGATCTCAGCGGGCTACAAGGAGAAACCGTATTTGCTTTAACTCAATATGACATGCGGATGCTGTCGTGCAAATTAGTGCTACTACTAGAGCGTGTTTCCCATCACGAAAAGACACTTGCTGCACATTATACACCGTGCAAGACAGATTACAAGTGCAATTCATTAGTTTTGGCATTTCAGCTAATGAGAATAGTGCTGTGGCAATCTCACGAATGCTTTATCATGCGAAATCTTGCCGTTGCAGCCGTCAAGCTCTTCAAGCGGCCTCTCCAGTTCAGTAAAGAGATTAGGTGAGTGGTTTGACATAAACAGTGTGAAATGAAGCATTAAGAACAACACCATCTCACAGCGCTGGCCCGTATCTTTTCCGAAACTTTTTTGTTGTTGAGAGTAATGTCATTTGTGTTGGCAGTTTGTCATACTTTTCCACTCGCCACTGCTTTAAACATTTTTACACCTGTCTTACTCTGTAAATCTGTAAATCCACAGGCCACTGCTTTAATCTCATGCTGTACTTTGTGAAACTTTCAAGCTGCCTCTAGGCTAGTTCGGTACTAATGCCCATCTTGGATTGAACTCAGTGGTTAAGGGGGCCAGTATCTTAATTATTTAAATATTTTGAATATTTATATTTATTAAAAAAAAAACAAAAAAACTTCAATTCAGCAAGGATGCAATAAATTGTTCAAAAGAGACAGCAAAGACTTTTACATTGTTAAAAAAGATAAATGCTGTTCTTTTGAACTTTCTATTTGTATGTTGAAGTATCTTGAAGAAATATCACAGATTCCACATTATTAAGCGATATTGAGCAACTGTTTTCAACATTGATAATAATAATTGTATCTTGAGCATCAAATCATCATGTTAGAATGATTTCTGAAGGATCATGTCACACTGAACCTGCTGCTGAAAATTAATCTTTGCCATCATAGAAATAAATTACATTTTAGAATATTTTACAAGATTGAAATAGAAATGGCTATTTTAAATTGTAATAGTACAATATTGCTATATTGTTGTATTTGTGATAAAACAAATGCAGTCTTGTGACCATAAGATACTTTTTTCAAAAACATGAAAAAATCCCAGACTTTTTAGTGTATTTGTGTTGATTTTTCTTTTAATATAAATTTAAGCAATACTGTGATTTTTACTTTGTCCTTTAAGTTTATTAAAGAGCAGGTCATTAGATTTCATGATCCTTGAAATTGTATGAGAACACTAAACAGAGATTTGCTCATTTAAACATTGGTAGCAGCAATTGGTAAAGAGTTGGTAAAACTGCTCGTTTTCAATTAATCGATTCCCAATTAATTTGCTTCATTAATCAAACGGGTTCACAGAGATATCTCTGTTTGCCTTTATTAATGTGTATTACTGTGGTGCACAAAAATGAAAAAGATTACTTTTTCTTTTTTAGATTATGTAGTGAACAGCTATATGGAAAACAATTATGCAATATTTTAGTTTTTTACATTAATTTACATTTTGCTCCCAATGATGCAAATAGCTAAATATTGAGATATAAATTGAGTGTTGTCACAAAACTGGAAAATATGAAATTGTAGCTATAGCTGTATTACATTTTGGGACTATTTTTCGTAGGTCAAGCAGGCAGGGGTTTTAGTCAATGTTTGGCAATCTCAGAATGCCAAACACTGTCCGATTAATTTGTATGCCCAATACTGCATACCGGTCTATAAAATATTTTCCAGGAGGTCAGTTTGAGGGGTGAGGACTGCAGGGCTGATCTGCACTGTCTTACAGGAGGTGTTGCATTTTAAATGAGGCCAGCAAATATAAAATATTCACTGTCATACAGAGAATAACTGCTGACTGAAACCAAAAAACGGGAAATGATCACCGCAGCTCAGTCGTGTAGATAAATATTCACACGATCACATGTTTACAAAATCATGCATGCAAAATTACACCCAAAAGAGAAGCATATCTTCACTCAGACACTCAGTGTGATGCTTAGAGAGACTGCATGCATGATTGTGCACTTAAGAGCCTGGATGATGGTTTTGCAACAGGTGGTCCTGATACATTTGGGAAATGTTCCCTGACATTTTACCGCCAGTGTTTCAGAGCGTCTGAATGTTCTGTCATCTGAGATTGTCACTGGCTTGAAAATGCAACAGTGATGGCAAATAACAGAATAGATAGACCAGCAAGTACATGACTGGAAATCCAATCTCATGCCCCAGTGCTTGGCATTTTTTGTCACAATGTGTGTCTTTTCCTTGCTCTTTATTGTTGTGACTTGTGTAGAAATAAACCGGGAGGTTCAAGTACATGAATCTATATTTTATAGTTGTTGTAATTGTCTCTCTCGTTCTATTCCTGTGATTGTCTGTGTTTGTGGAAATGTTGGTTTAGGCACTCCAACACATCACTTGCCCCCTGTGAAGGTTCCCACTGGAACAAAGAAAAAGAGTTCAAAGCACTGCTTCCTGTGTGGGAAGAAGACCGGGTTGGCCACCAGCTATGAATGCAGGTAAAGTGCGGATCCCTCTGTATGAGGTTTTCATTATTTTACAACAAGGGAAGTTAATGTATATCTGTAATCTTAAAGGGAAGTATGCACTTCATTTGGTGCATGTGCAGTGGCTTAAAACAGAGCTATTTCTGTTTGGAGGTGACAGTAGTTCTCATATATGTCATGTGCCATTGCTGATAACACCATCTGTGACTTTCCTCAGTTTCTCGGTATGTTGTCTTGAAGCTTTGATCAAGGCAAAGTCTTATACGATGCATCTTTGAATAGGACTAAAAAGAAAGCTGTGTCTGTTATTCTCTCCTGTGCCTTATATAATCCATCCAGCTAGACTGATACAAAATAATATACAATATATGAAACCATCAGTGCTTTCTTTTCAACATGACAGATTTGTTTGTTATAAACACTGACAGGGACACTTTTGCCAATATGAGTTTTATGGTTTATTCTTAAATCTTATTCTTACATTTGATCCCTCCAATATATGGTCATATGTTTGGCTTATAGCTTAAATTGTTTGATTTTCCTTTCTTACCTTTCTTATGTTGGGTGGATACGGATTTTAGGTTTTGTTTAGAATGTTCTAAATTAGTCTTGCTGAGCAAAAGCCTACTACTAAATAGCACATCTTTTTTTATCATTAATAATATTAAAGGCCCATTCACACCAATTATGATGACTATAAACTATACATTCCACAGCACAATTATAGCAGTAAAAACACAGAGGAATAATGTCATTGGAATCACTTTCAGAACAATTTTTTTCAGTTTATGAATGATAAAAACAATGATAGCCAATCAGAATTTACCAGACTTTAAAGAGCTTGAGCATTGAGCAACGTGTTCTTATAATAAATAATATCATATGTTGGTGTGGATGATAATATAGTTATCTTTATAAATATCATTCTTGGTGTGAACGGGCCTTAAGAAATCATTCTTAAACAGCAATTCAGAATATTATTATGATTTCTGAAGGATCATGTGACACTGAATACTGGAATAATGACTGCTGAAAATTCAGCTTTGCATTACAAAAATAAATTACATTTTAAAATATAACAGAAAACAGACGTTGTAAATGGTAATAATATTTCACTTATTACTATATTTTTATTTAATAAATGCAGTCTAGAATTACTGTTTAAAGTCAAGAATTTTTTTGTCAAAGTTTCACAAGAAAAATAAGCCAAGGTGAAAACAAAATGTATCTGTGTGGGATGTTTAGAAATAATTCCATTTGGTCTCGCTGTGAGCTTTTTTCTGTATAGTTTTCTAACAGCTTTAGTTCCATACTGAAAATCAATGGACATCCGGATGAATTTCAAACACCATCCATTTATTCGGTTCTGAGGAAGCAATTTCAGAAGTGCACTTTCTCTCACACAGCTTAGAGGAAACGTCGGTTAGACTGCTGTCTGTTTATTGCCGTTCTCATAAAGATATCTGTTTATTTTTGTGTAAGGTGTGGCAACATCTTCTGTTCCATGCACCGCTACTCAGAGACCCACGACTGCAGCTACGACTACAAAAGCGCAGGCCGACGCTTTCTACAGGAGACTAACCCCCTCATAAGTGCACCAAAGCTGCCCAAAATATGAAGGGTGAGAGAAAAAAAAAAGATATGATATCCATCAGCTATTAAAAGAGAGAAAACCTTGATCACCAACCTGTGCTTTTATCACCATGTTTGCTTAAAAATATAGTAGTGGAAAAACAGTGCTCACTCATTAGCATTGCCTTGGGAAACACCTTTGTCTGCTGTCTATAAATGACTTCATGCAAAAAAAATAAAAATACAAAACCCTGCATGTAAATAGTTTCTAAAAACCTTTATATCACACAAACAACTTTTAAAATGAGTAAAAACGTTTAAATAAGCAAAATACACTACTACGCATATCTATTTACATGTTTTTCTGTGTGTTTTGCTTTTTTTTGAAATAGAACCAACACTCACTTTTCATGACAAGTCTTGCAGAGATGCACTTTAGTAATGCTGAATATCTCTCGTGGAGATGGGGGGGTCTGTACGGGAGGGGGGTGACTGTGTGCTTGAACTATGTGCCGTTCTGTCTTTTGTAAGTTTCCTAGTAGAACTTTCTCATATTTCTGAGACATAACTCCTCTTCCCTGTCTAGTAGCACTCTACCGAACACTTCTTATCATGGAAAATGCCAAGCACTGTACACTCGTGTTATAACAAGACTGTTTAACCTTGGTTCACTTTGAGTATGAAGTATATAGGCTCTGTCGGCCGTACACACTATACACTATGCAGTTTGACCATGTCGCATTCTAAACCAACTTTATAAGGGCTTGGCATGATAAGATGTGAACAAATGACTGGTTGCAATGACGAACGATCCTTTTTGTACCTTAGTATTTGAAAAGCTGCTCAGAAGGCAGCAGTTGTTGTTTGCATTTTTCTGTAATTGTCGGGTTGAGCCTAATAAAATATCTTTGTGTTTCCTTTGTTTTTTTTCTTCACTCTTGTACTGCATTCTATGATTCTACTGTATCTTTCACGCCTTTTTAACATCGCATTGGGGTGTTTATGTTATTGTTTCGGTTGCTTCGTCATAACAGCACTGCTGTTTGGGATTCCAGGTACTGGAATGAGTAGATTAATAGTCCTGTCTTAACATGTTTCCAACTCATTTGACTAAATTGTGACCCTGTGTCTATCATGAACCTATTTAGATGAGTGCATCCACCTCTGAATTACTTTGTGTTATGATTACACATTTTTTACTTTAAATAGTATCAAAGAAATAGTATAAAATTTCAAAGTCAGAGACCTAAACTAAAAAGACTAGTTTATGCAGCCAACAGACGGTGTAAGAATGGGTCACGCAGTGCTAAATGAAAGGAAACCAGCGTTTCTCAAAACAGAGAATGTGAAAGAAGTGGTTTTTGTGCAGAAGCTTTTTAGATACACAAATTGATTGTACTATACTGTGCCACTTCAATATGATTCACTTCTGTATTCTTCTATAATGCATGCTACAGATCTTATTTTCCTAATGAGTCTAAGATTTGTCCCAAGGAACATGTAGGAAGGAAACGTATCTTTTAAGACAAGAATATCAAGAAAAACTTGTTTTAGTTTTACACATTTGATGACATATCCACATACACAAAAATGTAATTGATTGTAGCGTCCAGACTGCTGTACTTTATTCATGCATGCACAATTCATAACCACATGTATTACGTAACAATGAATCAAAGCATGTTTAGACAATGCTCTGAGCACAGAATGTGCGGATAAAATGTGTAAACCCTTTCAAAGCATGACACAGCCTTTAGCTGTTCTCTCTATCATGACACATAAAGATCATCTGTTGTGTTCCTCCAAATAAGACAAGGAGGAGCAGGGCACATCAAGCCCATCCCTGTGTAATCATCAGGGCTCTTTCATTGTCTTTAACCACTATTACAGTGATTAGAAAGGAGCATCTTTGAATTCTGTTCATTAAAACAAACATGAACACACACCCAATATCGCACCATTTTAATTAATGAAATGACTGGACACATGAATCTCAAACAATCAGATATGAGAAAACAAAAGGATCATCACCACCTCTAGCACGCAAAAAAGTTCTTACTCAATTCTGAATACAAATTTAAGAGTAGCCTAATTAATGACCCCACAGCACTGGATCAGCTGTGTTTATAAATTATTAGCACTGGAGTAGACGATAGTACGCGCATGCCCTCTCCGATTTATTTTCTTTTTCAGCCCGATTTTCCACCCCGAACGCGGAAGTCGGTTGACATGACGCAAGCTATCAGATGGAGACTGTGAAATAAAAACAAAAACATCGCTTGTGCAGACGGGGAAAAGCGAGGTAAGTAAATATTTGAGCGAATCCCGTAAACGCGCACGAAGAGGGTAAACACTGCACCGCTGTCACAGTAAGAAAACACGGTCGTCTTGAAATAATTTGCATCTTTTTGGGGGATTTGCATATCGGGTTAAGAGTTCTATCTTAAATACGTATTATAAATGTATAATTCGCGTGTCATGTTGATTTAGCTTTGCAGAAGGCATTGGTTTATTGTATAAACAGCGTATTGTGACTGCAGCTCGAGTGCCTTCGTTGTTTCAATGCTTGCAGAAACACTGCTGAACAGTGTGTTATTATGTGTGCTGTGTTTGCCTTGACAGTGTTAATGGTGTGCAGAGCGTCAAAAGGCAACAGTATGTGTTTTTAGCGAGCATATTGCACTTGGTCGAAATGAAACTATCCTGGAAATGAGGTAAGACAGATTTTTGTCCGGTGGTCTGCAGCTGTCATCCTTCACAGCGCGTAATCATCAGCGAAACTGTTATAATGCTGTACGACTTAACTACTGCCAGTGAAAGATGTGTATAGAAGACTGTAATTTAACCTCAGACTCCAGAGAAAACTAGCGCTTTCATCGCAGTCGCTCTGTTGGATGCATAGTTCGCAAATCGGTTCTTTTGAACAGCTCTTTTCAAAGAGTCAGTTCACAAATGATTCTTTTTTTAAAGTTGTGACGTCATTTCGTCATCTGCGACTTTTTTTGACTTCTCAGCGTGGCATATTTGCATGTAATGTTTGCTACTATTTAGTCTACTACTATTTTGACTGTATTTCGATTGTGTTTGTGTGTTATTTTTGTTGCAAACATGATTAACCTTCTAATTGCATTTACTACACACTCAGATGAATAAGTTTTGCACATTTTAACATAAAATGCTACGTAAACGCGAAACATTTCCAGTTTTATTTGTAACATTGCTGCTGTATTAAGCTACTACAGTAAATTAATGAGCCAGACAGTGAGTCGTTCACTCGAGTCCGATTCGTGAATAAAATGTTCAAGCAGTTTAGCGAACCATGTCAATTGATTCATCGAAAAGATCCGACTCTAAAGAACGATTCGCGAGTTTGTGAATCGGAAATCGCTAGGCAGTGTATCCAGTGCGCTTGGATTGCAGCAGGTCTGTTGGATGGATGCATGGACTCAATGCAGAATGGATTACAGCGCTACATAAGTGCGTACTGTAAACATTTTGTTTTCTCTTTTTGCTGGCATTATTGTCTTATGCATGGGTATGTTTAAAGGGTGGATCAGTGACTGTGTGTCAGGCATATTCCTAGTCTTTGGATGGTTTTGAACTGCCAGTTTTGTTGAGGTGTTGATGGCCATGGCGGTAAGCGCATAATTTTGTCTATACTGTGTTTGTTTATCCTATATGTTTTGTCTCAGTTTCTGTATAGACATTTCAAAGTCTTGATTATAACAACTCTATCGTACATTTCCACTATTATTGGCCAGGAAACAAAGGTACAGTTCTGTGAACATACGTTGATGGGGAATATTGTCACATGGCGGGGTAAGTTGTTACAATATACCTTTATAGGCAGCTGTTTCAGCTAAATTAAAACACTAAAACAATTATAAAACAGAAAACAATTCGTAAAACGGCAAACACGTACACAGTGTAGCATTTAAAATACGTTACAATTTGCCCCGCTAAAAATGTGACAACAAAAGACTTAAAAATGATTGTAAGTTAAGGCAGCATCAAACTAGTAGCTATTAACAAGCATAGTTACTAATAAATATAGGCCTTGTGACAACTTCCTCATTTAAGCACTGGCCCAGGTCTCCTTTCCTTGATTTAAAATAATAACTCTCTTATAAATTATAAGTTGCAGAAGTAATAAGTGCAGCTTTTATACCTTAGTGACCATTAAGATGGTAGTAATATAATACAGTATTTTTTTTCTTTTGTATTTGTCACATTGTCACATCTTGCTGAACAGCCTGACTTTTTATACACCTTCTTATTATTTTGCAATGCTACTCTTATCTTTAGAACATGTCACAATAGATAAAACAGTATATGGCTTTGTGCACTAAGCTTGCACTTTCTGATCCTGTTTGTGTGTTTTTGAAGTTACATGAGGTTTTAAGAACATGTGAGAGTGTGCTTCAGGAATGGTGAAGTTGTCTCCCTTCCAGTGAATTTCATTGAAAAGGAAGGCATTTCAGCAATGTCGTTCATCCAGGAAGACCTTAGTGACTGTGCATTGTGTCAAGATTTGACTGTGACTTCTATGTTGTGAAATGGTATGTGTGTTTATGGTATTCATGGCATCTGTGTGCTCTGGTTGCAGTGAGTGTGGAGTCTTATCTCAGTTTATGTGAAGCTGTAAATGATGAACAGGGATATTTTAATGATAAAGCTTAATGAATAGGCTGCATGCATGGAGTAGATCTTGTTTATCCCACAGTATATTGTAAGATATTAAGAAGTGCATAAAGAAAATATCTGAAGTGCATGAATTAATACACTTACAAGTTGGTGTTTTATCATCTGCCCTTTTAAATGAAAGCTTGGACTGTGAAATTACGTGATGTTAGAGCATGTATTCAGTATGAATATGTAGGGTAAGATGGGGAAGATGCCCCCTTTAAGAACAATGCCCATTCACTTTTAAATTGGAAAATATTTAGATAAACGTTTAGCATATACAGGATGATGATGCATCAGTCAAAGTGTTAAGGACAAAAAAACATTTTATTTTTATTTATTTATTTATTTATTTTTTTACTTTTTTCATAGCACAACATTTACAATTATTTAAAGTCTCCATTGTTGTTTGTGGGTAAATTCCTGGGAAAACTTTTACAGAATGTATAAATGATGTTTAAAATCATTTTTATTAATGTTAAATCATTTTTAAATTATGTATGTAATCAACTATCAAATCAACTATTCCATTTAAAATTGTATTTTGAAAATTTATTTGAATAATCAAATAATCAATGGCAGACCGCAGAATCCCATTAAAATAGATTCATTGGAAAGATAAAAGGAAAATGAATACATATTTAACTCTGCATATTTTTATTGAAGATATGTCATAATAGCAACACTGCATTCAAATGGAATTATTGCACTCAGCCTTTTAATGTAAAGAGAAATATATATAAAAATTATATATTTATATTTTTTTTTACTCCACAAATCTAAACATCCCTCATTAACAAATCGATAAAAACCTTTTATATTGAACATAATGCAAATATGCAATGTATAATGCGCACAATGCACAGATCATTGTTTTACAGAGAGACATAATTACAACTGTTCTGACTGACAAAATCTCACAAATGTTGATATTTATATAAAATGACAAAATGAAGAAAGCCACAGTAATTCATAAAATGTGGTGAGATGGGATTTTTGTGACATTTATGGTCAAAAGAAAAAATTAAGGTGGGGTTAACTTGGGGGTCATTTTACTTCATCTTACCTCATCTTATGTGATGGACTTTATAGTGGAGCTTCAATGGGTCACACACCCACAGCCAACAAACAATATCAGGCCTTTTCCCATAAGTTTTTGAAGCATGCATTAAAAATAATTTTGTATAATCTGTATCCAGATTCTGGATCTTACATTTTAAGTCAGGGTTTCTCATTCAGAAAGGCAAGCTCCGCCCCTGGGCCTTCACTGCATGAAATGTTTATGATTAGCATAAAGATGTATGTAGCTGCAGGACAGACCTGCCATGAAAAGCTGTATATCTCCGTACCAAATGGTGCAATTCCTCCTTTGGAAGTAGGTGTTGAATTATCACTGAGATTTATGCTAACTTGTGCTGTCTGCAGTCTAATCAGATGTAGCCATATGTGTCATAACACAGTTGCTACAGCATAGGTCAATAACACTACGGGATTAAAATAAACATATTGATTAAGTTGTGGACCACTTGTAGTCTTATATTTTGGAATTGGTTGTGTTTCTGACAGAAAAACAAAAACTGCTGTAGCTATACAGTAGAAAGTAATTAGATTATCTGAAATTGGTTTGACCTCAGAAAGCCATTTAATTACCGAAAACATTTTTCTAAATTGCAGCTGCATTGGAAACTCTAATAGGGTGAATTCCGGAAAAATTGGACACTATTTGACAGTCTGTGTGCGCGCATTGCTTTTAATGCTGTCTATTCAGGAAGCACATTCACCTTTGTGCTCAAATGTGCTTGATGCACTTGACGGAGCTTTTGCATATCCACTCCAACATTAGCCAAGACACTTATAACGATTTATTCTAAGACTGCAGGAAAATCCATAATGGGATCTAATACTTACAGCTACAAATAGAACATTTTTTGGATTCCACTAATTTGTCCCCTCTGGTGAATTCCAGTTTTTGCACAAAGTAATTAGTGGAGTTTGCTACTGGAAACATCAGTATTATATTGCTCATGCATGCGGTTAGTGATTTGAGCAAACCACTTGTCCTATACTATTTGAATTGTCATCATGAATTCTACATCAAATTGTGGCGCTTGTTGAGGAGAGACAGAAAAATCCCATAGGTTTACAATGAAGGAGTGACCCAAGCCATATCTAGAAACTAGAATATCGTAGAGATTTGTGAGTGGACTATTTTGCAACCCAGGTTCATGAAAAATGTTTGCCTTTTGGTGTCAAAAATGATATAACTTTGGTTCTTGCATGTTTTGCGGCAGTTTCAGTGTCCAGTGAGTGGTTCTAAAAAGCATGTACAATTTTCTCCAAAACACATAAACATGCCTATGCCAAGATTTTATCACATTGGTTCATGCAGTATTGCGACATTTCGCGGCACAACTTTAGATGATATTCCGTAATGATTCAGGAAGTGACAAAAGTAAGTGTTTATATTACAGTAATTTTTAAGATGGCCAAGAGCCATGTATTCACAGTGTCCTGTAATGACCTGCTAATGGATGTGCTATGGAGTTTTAATGTAGCATCATAAACATTTGGTCTCACATAGGTATAGTAATACAAGCAAAGGCAAGTCACCAATCAATAGTATGTTATTTAGAGATAGGAGAAGATTTGCCTTGTTTGACTAATCTGGACACATTCTGCCAGGCTTTGCTATTTACATCAGTGCACTGCTGCTTCACGGTCTCATGACACTTCCCCTTCAGCTTCATAAGCAGTGTTCAGGAAAGCATACTAACCTAACATAATACCTCTACAGTGTTTTTATAATATAATGAATACCATAGTTTAGGGCTGGGCGATATATCTCATGCGATATGCATGCGCATTTCGTCAGTAAAGCCGGTTCCTTGATTAGCGGTAAATCTCCATCACCTGTTTTTAAATGGTGCGGCATTTAATACACAGAGCCGTAGATCACTGACAAGCGACGCAATTTCGCGTTCATTATCGCAGATGAATCGCCTTCAATAATGAACGCGATATTGCGTAGCTTGTCAGTGAACTACAGCTCTGTGTATTAAATACCGCTCCATTTGAAAACAGGTGATGGAGATTTACCGCTAATCAAGGAACCAGCTTTACTGACGAGATGTGCACGCATATCCCATGAGATATATCGCCCAGCCCTACCATAGTTCAAAATCTTGGGGAAATGTTTTTGATCATCTCTTATCACTGATGCTGCATTTATTTAATAAAAAATACAGTAAATTAAATTGTGGTATTTATTGTAGTTAAATGATGTTCAGAACTGTTGTGCTGTGATATTTTTTTTTCAGGATTTTTTGAAAGTGAAAAAAAAAAAAAAACAGCATCTGTTTGAGCCTTTTTTTTTTTACTGCCACGTTTTATCATCTTAATGCTTCCTTACTGAATAAAAGCAATAATTCCTTGTATTATATTCCTTATTGATATATCCGGTAGTGTATTTCTGAGACGATAAAACGCTACCACTAACATGCAATGTTATGAGGACAAATGACAGTAATTTAAAAAAACAGTAGTCAATATACAGTGTATACTACGTATGTGAGCAGAATTCATTTAGCAGCAAGCTTTTTATTCCAAACAGAGTCAAGAATTGTGATAGGACGTTTCCTAGAGGTAGAGGTGGGAGTTACAGTACCATGTTTTCTTTGGAATCTCTATGTACTTTTTATTCATTTATTCATTATTCACTACTTTCACCATTATAAAAACCCAGCAACAAAAGCATGTAAGCCATCTTCTTTAAGGGGTGAATCAGAGATGCCTCATTCAGATCAACGGCATGCTGCTGTGCTTGTTAAAAGAAGAAAAAATACAGTCAGATGGGCAGTCAGATGCAGTTTCTCGAACATGTATTTTGCCAGAACATAGTTAAATATTAACACACTCCTCTTCCAACAAGGGCAAAAGTATAGGACAGACGTTACAGAATAGCAAGTAGCTTTGTCTAGACATCACTGCTGAATATACTGCTACTGGAGTCAAGAATTCATTTATGGTAACTTATGGTAATACTGAATTATTCTAAACAACCTCACGAGGTCTAGGTGACATCACATGAAAAAAGAAAGTATTTTGAAAGGCGAAGCAAGTTAATACATTGTAATGAACGATTACAAGACAAACAACAGAGTGCACAATAACACAAGAAATGTGTATTAGAAAAGAAAATGTAGTCAATTTTGATTTCATGTTGACTTAAAGGCCCCATAAAAGGCCCCGTTGCTAATCAGTATCATTTCTGTCTTGATATATATTTTCTTTCGAAAGTTGATCTTTGGGTGGGACAAACTGGGCTTGTATATTTTGTTTTTAGGTTGAAAGAATAGTTCATTATTACCCCAAAAATTACCCCATGATTTACTCACCCTCAAGCCATTCTAGGTATATAGGCTTTCTTCTTTCAGACAAATACAATCTGAGTTATATAAAAAAAATTCCTGGCTCTTCGAAGCATTAAAATGGCTAACTGTCATACGTGCGTTCACGAGAGAGTGACGTTCCTCTGGATGATGTTGGACGTAGGTGAACGCGGTGACGAATGCAGAAGCGCAGAGGAGAGAGCAAAACAAAACACTGGTCACAAATTAGAAGTACATAACAAGGATTTATAAAGGAAATTGTCAGAGGATTTTGATATAAACCAAAAGGAGTTTTCCTTTGCTGTAAACAAAACATGGTTCTCACAAGACTTATGCTACACTTACGTCCTACGTCATCTGCTGGAACGCTCCTCTCTTTTTTTAAAAAAAAAAAAAAAGAAAAGAAAAAATTGGTGCTTTTCTTCACTAAGCACAAATTAAATGAAAATTAAAACTAAAATAAAAAACATGTCTAAAATTGTCTAATAGCTTGGAATAGTGGCCGTTAAACATTAAGCTGTACCATCACAGGTTAAAACTGAATTGTAAAATTATATAAAAATAGAAAACGGTAATAAATTACAGTATTACTATTTTGACTGTACTTTTGATCATTTAAATACTACATTTGTGAACAAATACACACGCGCGCACACACACTCACACTCACACTCACTCACACTCACACACATACACATACACACACACACACACACACACACACACACACACACACACACTCACACATAGGTGACTTTGAAGCTGATAGACATAGACTATAAACATGGATAGATTTGCTGAAAATGTCATGTCAAGGTCCCTTACTTCAAAGGTTTCTACCGCAGACAAGTGACAGACATGACTGTTGAACCAGAATAAAGTCATATCAGCTTTTGCATGAATTTAAAGCAGACAGACATATCAAAAATGACGCACAAATGTCATAGTGGCTAATTCAGATGACGTTAGGGAAGCTTTGAAAAACATGAAGCAGACTGCCGTTGCAGCAGTACTTCGCCTGTGTGTGAGAGAGATTTTGGTAACCACACTGCTTCATTTGAGTTCAGACTTACTGAATAAATAAACGATCACCTTGTTATTAGGACCTTCATACTGCATAAATTTTCTTCAGCGCTCTTTCTCTTCCACGACACTGCATACTATCCACTTTTTTTTTTTTTTTACGTAAAAGCATGTGGCCATTTATATTTGTGAGGCTTTTAGTATCTGCTTCCAGTAGTTTTAGATGTACAAAAATAGTCCATAATGCTGCTTGAAATTGCAAACAGGTATTTGTTATAATTTTTAAAAATCAATTTATGATGATAATCATAAACACACTTGTTTGTAGTGCAAATAAATTACAGTTTACTGCACTTATCTATAGCGGCATAGCACAAGAAAAAACATTATGACTTAAGTGGTCTCTTGAGCCCACTGTATATTACGTATGTGCATATATAAATACACTGTTCGGGGTGTGTAAATAAGAGTGCGTATTAGAACTGTTTTTGGACACCATGTCACTGTTTTGTACATTAGTTTCAGTTGAATCAGACTTTCCATTACAGATTATTTGCTTTTTCGCTCTGAGTAAGACCATTTGGACACAGAAAATGTGTTTTAATAGAGATGGAGTGTACAGCTCATTGGGCCACTCAAAGAAAAAACAATTATAATCCACTTATGAAATGATGAATTGCAGTGCTGTTCAGTCATCATCACTTGTGTGCTTATAATGATAGCCCAGGCCTGATTAGTATGTACACCAACAAGCAGTATGTGTATAAAGTTATATGTTTCACAGTTTGGAGCAGTCTTATTTGTCAGAAAGAGAGACCCAAGGCTCTGGACTTGGTTTCTGGTTGGAATCAGATTGTTTTTCCTTGAGTTCTTGAGTCTGAATGATGGATTTGTTTCTTACAAACACAGCTTTTCACTTCACAAGACATTAACTGATGGACTGGAGTCATGATGATTACTTGTGTATTACTGTGATGTTTTAATTAGGTTTTTGGATTCTCATTCAGACGGCACCCATTCATGATTAGGGTTGCAAAGGGGTGGAAAATTTCCGGAAACTTTCCAAAAATCCCAGGAAAATTCCAAAAAATCCTGGAAAGTTTCCAAAATTCCTGGAAAGTTTCCGAAATTTACTGGAAATTTTCCAAATTTTGCAACCCTATTCATGATCAATTGGTGAGCAAGCAATGTAACGCTAAATTTCTCCAAAACTGATCTGATGAAGAAACAAACTTATTTACATCTTGGATGCCCTGATTGTGAGAGAATTTTTCATTTTTTCATTAAATTTGGTTACAATTTAAATCCACAATTCACATCATCTACACTTTGCTTACAATACTGTTCCCATAGTATCTTTATAGGTGCTCATCATCATGAATATTCTTTGTAAAAGAACAGCTTTGACTTTTTAATAACTCCTTTTTGTGTTCCACAGGAAGTAAATACAAGTGTAAATAACCCCTTAGTATTTTAACTACATCCTCTTAGTTTAAGGTAGTAATTAACCATGTTACTGTCTGCAGCACATGCTGTGTTTTTCTTTTATTATTGTTCTGCAAATTCCTGCTTATTGTGGTGGTAACCTTACGTTTTATTAAGGTCTGAGAGCAGGAAATTCAAGGAAAGATACTTTGTTCCAGTTTATGATGACTTTTGTCTCAGTGCTCTTCTCTCCGCTGTCCCTGCTGCTGTTTGAGACCACTGTAATGAGTGTGGACCTGTGAATTGATTCAGCAGCGACATAACTGTTTTTATGGGGCAATTTTATAGAATCACACATTACATTATTGCATTTCTATTTTACAGTATAACATAAAGATGGACATGCTTATTCTCCTCTTTTGAAAGTGACTATTAAACATCACTGGAATGTTTTTAAACATGATAAAATGTGTTTTAACAGACTATCATTTTTTTTTAAATAAATGCTATGGGTAGAGATTTCTTGTGTGCCTAGTTATTAACAAACAAAATGCTTAACACATCAGTAGTTCATGAGCATTAAAATATATATTAAATACAGTGAAATATGTAAGATGCACACTATACCATTCAGAAGTTTAATGTCAGTGAGAGATTTGTGACCCTGGACCACAAAACCATTCATAAGGGTCTCCCAAACCTTTGAATGTTGGTGTATTTAATGAAAGTTATTATAATATGTTAACTATATATCTTGTATGAGGCACATTTCAAATACCTCATCTTTTAAATTTATCATTGGATTTTATTATTGTTGTTATCATGTCTGTATGAATTCTGCTGTGGTGCAGACATGCCTCATAAACAGTTTTAAGTTGTTTGACTGGATGCTGCTGGAAGCTTACCAAGAAACCTTTGCATGACTCTATTATTCATGCATTATGCTTTAATTTTGCATCCAGGCGTTTATGCGTTCAGAAACAAGAATATGTCCTAAATGAGCACCTCCTTTTACACACTAACTAGCCATTAACATTTTGATAGATGGAAAAGCATTCACTGAAACCTATCTCCCATTTGAATTCTCATTACTTAAAAGCAGATGAATCACGTAATAAGATAAAGTGATGCTGTCGGTGCACCATGTTTTACAAAATTTAAGGTTTTCACTGTCTCTATGCTTTTTAGGGACTCGTTTTGATGTTTTGATGCAGTCTGCAGTTTCGCCTTCCTCACTAAGTTTTCAAAACCTTTCATCCTGCTCCTCTTGCAAAACATGAAGTCAGCCGCCATCCAGTTTCCTCCTGTACTCGGCTCTGAATCTGTGTGGATGGAGAGACGCTTTGACAGAAACTACAACTAATGCAGAAAATCTAGGAAGGTCTGCTGTCTCCATTAAATTTGCAGGATTTGTCTTCAAAGTGTGAGAAAGGTTTACTTTCTTAGAAGACTCTTCTTGTTTGAGCCAGCAGAGACTGTGTGTGTGTGTGTGTGTGTGTCTGTGTGTGTTCAAAAATGCATGTGTACCCTGGGGTCATGTGTTTCTTAGTCTCACAAGGCCAGACTTTAGGTGTGTTCGACTTCATGTGGCGCTGCACCGACCGATCGTTGTCTGACTTGATTATTTTCTGACTTAAGACGGCACAGACGGCACACCACTGAGACATATGCCATCAAAATACCGTAAGAGATGGCTGGCTAGTTTGTTCTGCACAGTTTCTCCAGATTGGCCACACAAGCTCTGATGACAACATAACTGTTTAACGATTGGCTGGATTTATTGATGACAACGATGGCATGTGTTTCGCATTTATTCTGACACCTTCATTTGCGCTAATGCTCAGCAATTTGGTTTTTATAACAGTAAAAACATGTCAACTTAAAGGGATAGTTCACCCAAAAATGAAAATTGGAACCCTCATGTCGTTCCAAAGCCATAAGACCTTCGTTCATCTTCGGAACACAAATTAAGATATTTTTGATGAAATCTGAGATCTTTCTGACCCTGCATGCAACTGAAATGTTCCCAGGCTCAGAAACGTAGTAAGAACATCAATAAAGTAGTCCATGTGATTTCGGTGGTTCAACCGTTCATTTATGAAGCTATGAGAATTGTTTTTATTCGCAAAGAAAACAAAATAACAACTTTATTCAACAATTCAGAAAGCTGACGGATTTCATTAAAAATATCTTAATTTGTGTTCCGAAGATGAACAAAGGTCTTATGGGTTTGGAACGACATGAGGGTGAGTAATTAATGACATAATTTTCATTTTTGGGTGAACTATCCGTTTAATGTTATATTGTGTCATGTTTATCAAAATAAAACTGATAAAAATGTATAGACTCCGCTTTAAAATAGTATAAGCGTATTATGCTGAACGTTCTTGCACATACAGAACATTTGCTGTACTTTTGCTTCTAATCCACTTTATCTGTAAAAAAAATACACAAACACTGTGTAAGCATCACTACAGGAAGCAGAAGTGTCTGACTTCCTCTGACTGCAAGCAGCAAATCTTGTGATGGATCACAAATCCAGTCGCAAAGCAAAGTCGAACGCACCTTTTCATTATCAACATGAAGTCCAATCAGCTTTCTGATCTTGTTCTGATCAAGAACCGTCCACTTAGACAGAAAAAGTCTGACTGACGTGAAAACAGCCAGTCACAGTTGGTTGTGCCATTTAGGGGCAGGTTTATCTGAAATAGCTTTACAGTTCAATTCAGGATTGAGGAAACTGTTTAATAATGTAGAACATTCTGACATCTTGTTAATGTTTACACCACAGATTTGTGACAGAAACGCATGTTCATCCATAATAAACTGACAAACGTATCAAAGCTAACATACAAATGTCATAGTAATGACTTTGTTTTATTCAGAAGACAGCAGATCTGACAGCATTGAGCAAGGGATTGGTCAGTGGCGTAACACTTCGCTCCATAAATTACGGTGTCCCAAAAGGACAATGTGTTTACACGCAAAACATTATGATAATTTATTCTTCAGCTCGTTCTAGCCTCTGAATGTGAAATGAAGGAATGAAAGTACTGCTGTGCAGCACAGAGTGTGTGTGTGTGAGGATCAGCAGGCTTTCATCAGTACACATCAAGTCCGGTTTATCCCACTCTAATCTCTTAACAGTCTGTGAGGATGTTCCAGCACTGGCGGAGTTTGTGTCCCGCTCTGATCTTGAGGTCATGTAATATAGCACACTGATGGGGTTTAAGCCAGTAAGCCACTTATTAAGCTTTGAATAATTATCTGATATCATCACTCCTGTCACATATGACACTACCTGACGTTATCCATTTGGTTGAAATCCAGAGGATGCTAGATAATGAGGTGTGTGATTGTGCAACTGTTTAGAAAAAACTACAGGGGTAAATTCTTTTTATGCCTGATACTGGAAACAGAACATTTGAAAACTGCAACCAAGGTGTTTGTTGAATACAGATTTATGATTATATGATTTAAAATTTATATTCAAAGTTAAAAGTTGTAAGTAAAAAAAAAAAAGTGATATGACCTGGTATTTTAAAAAAGCTTCAGTGTAGTTTGTATTGTAGCTTGTGTATCTTGACTTGGAGTTTACTTTTAAATGAAGAGTATCCTGTAGCTTGACAAGCTTCCCTAACACTGACAGTTTCTTAAATGGAAACATGCATCATACATATGAAACTTTAGCTGTTTTCAGTCTGGAGGAAAATCAACAGGGAATGTCTAACTATGTCAGCTTTACAGTTGCATGGATGAATAAATCTGGGTTAGAGTCTTGGCGCTCAGCGTTATCTCTCACACAGGAGACCAGCAGAAGGATTTTCCAGAGAGGGGAAACACACAGGCTCAGGCTGTCTCTTGGATAGATCCATTGCTGTATTGATCTCATGTCATTTCTAGCGGCAGCTGCTCATTGATGGATCATCCTTTGTGGAAGCAGAGTAATTTACCAGCCTGATCAGTTCAGTGCACAGCGCAGCGCTCTCTCTTACTGTCAGAGAGTTAAGGCCAGTTCACAGAAAGGATAATTAATCCAATAATATGGTGTCTTTATCGGTATAGTTTGTGTAATGGTAAGGTGTGTAGAGAAGTGCAGGGTCAAAAACCTAGTGAGCTGCCTACGTAGCATTTCTAAATGTGAGGTTATATGTAACATTGTTTGGCAAATTTTCACAGGCAAAATGCAGTTATTTCAATTGAAATCCATGCAGTTGGATGTTTTGCATAAGGGCGAAAGATTTCTCCACACAGATTTCGAAGTGGTGTCAAGGTGGTTACACGGATTTGCAGCAGAAAGCTGCTTGGGTTGAAAGTGACTTCTGTGTGAGCTGTGCTTCATATTGCTAATGTGATGCACCTTAAGACTGAAATCCCTGCTGTGGGCTCTGTGAAAGCTGTATTTGTGGCAGTCGTGAAGCATATGGTACACCTCATCACATGCTGCCAGCAGGGATCCGTTGCTGTTCCTTTTGGCCATTCATCCTGTCATGAGCTTAAATTTGGTGACTGATTTGAGCTGAGGTACATATTCTCATCCATTTGTTGCTCTATGTCAGTTTATATGTGTGCTCGGTAATCCAATTCAATGCAGTTGTTTTACTATGTATATTATTTATCTTCGATAATTTATTACAGTTTTTCTCTCTGAAAATCCAAAAGGATGAAAAAACAACAACATTTTTTATGCTCTTTGAGGCATTTCATCCTGGTGGAGACATATTTCCCTCCTTAATCTCCAGATGCTAATCATAACAACTAGTTTTAAACATTTCTGAACAAAATTTCAGTGGTGTTTGTCTGCAAAAATCACTGTCAAACTGCTGGAGTGTCACTGTGTGGTTACTAAAGGGTTTGGGTTTTAGTGCATTGCTATTAGGTTGCTAGAGCGTTGTTAAGCGGTTGCTTTATGGACACTTTTCACCTGTTGGGCTGAATGGTTCTAAGAACAGTAATGAATGGTTACAGTTATGTTTCCATTTGAGCTTGGTTTGGGAAAAGCACGATTACAAAATTGTAAACATCCTGAGCGATGTCGCTGCTCAGGATCGGTCACTTGTTTTGTTGCCTGGTGTCCACTTTCTCTCTTTAGCTGGCCAAATGGAATAGTTAAGCAACAAGAGCTGTTTGGCTCGATGGTGGAAAAGTGGCTCAAGTCTCTGCGACTTTTAAGTTTTCTAAAAGACTCCACTTGCTCCTTTAGTATTAAAGGGATAGTTCTCCCAAAATTCTGTCATTAATTACTCACTCTCATGTCATTTAAACCCTTAAGACCTTCGTTCATCTTCAGAACACAAGATATTTTTGATGAAATCTGAGAGCTTTCTGACCCCCATAAAGAGCAACGCAACTGACATGTTCAAGGCCCAGAAAGGTAGTAAGGACATTGTTAAAATAGTCCATGTGACATCAGTGGTTCAACCGTAATTTTACGAAGCTACAAGAATACTTTTTCGTGGTACTCTTGTAAATGGCGGAACACAGAAGAGAAGAAATTGTTGTATAAAGTTGTTGTTTTTGTTTTCTTTGGCCACAAAAAGTATTCTTGTAGCTTCATAACATTACAGTTGAACCACTGATGTCACATGGACTCTTTTAACTATGTCCTTACTACCTTTCTGGGCCTTGAACGTGTCAGTTGTGTTGCTATCTATGCAGGGTCAGAAATCTCTCGGATTTCATCAAAAATAGTAATTGAGTAATTGAGTAATTGAGTGAGTAATTAATGACAGAATTTTCATTTTTGGGTGAACTATCCCTTTACGGGGCAGTCACACCATGCTTTTCATTTCAGTTGACTTCCAGTCATACGTATCAGAAAGCGGTACACTGGAAATACAAGCTCATGCAAATAAGTTTTGCATTTTACTGTATTGCAAAGTTCAAGTTTAGTGAACTTTGACCTGTGGTGGAGACGTGTGACCAATGGGAGATAGTTATGTCACTCTGTGACCTTAAAGCTGAATTAGGCTAAATAATGTGAACTTTAAAGCTTCTGGTTTGCGTCATTACATCTATATTTGTTTTATGTTGAATTTATGTTTTCTTTTTTAAAAGTTGCCGCAGAATGAGACATATTATCTCATTTGTGTGCAGATGGTCAAAGTTTAGTGTGGCTGCCCCTTGAGTCTGTGTAGGATTTTTCTTTGCCCAGGCAAAAATGATAAATCGTTTTGTTTTAGAACAGTAATTACCACACCTCTGCTCAACAAGCCATGTGATTTGAGGTATCACTTACTTTTGTAGCCCAGATGTTAAGGATAAGTTACATGGATATGGTAAATGCTTAAGTTTACAGGTTTATTCAAATCCCTAACCTCAGATTTTAGCAATAATAGTAATAACAGTACTTAAATATGAACTTCACACAGTACATACTGTACGTGGAACATCAGACTGACAGACGGCTGCCCCTTTTTAACTCCTCCACCCTGATCGACTGTGCTGAGGCATTTTCACTTTCCACCGCTCATTTAGAAGAATTGGCAGAGACATCATGCATTAGTCATCACTCCACAGGCTCCAAGCTCGTGATTATTATTGTTATTATGACATCTGATTTCATGAAAACCTCAAAGGGCATTGACTTAAGAATTTGACCACTAGCTTCCTTTCCCACCCAATCACTTTTTCAGTGAAACGAAAGCTATGAGACTGATGTGTTTGTTCTTCCATTGAAACTTAACGTTTGCCTTAAACTGTTTTGCTGATCATGAAATCTACACACAAAAATGGCAGAATGGACCAGGATACTGTGGATTCATCAGCATGTCACATGTCTCATGTACTTGGCAGTAAACCATATGCTGCTGCCTTTGTTTTAGAGCGCTAAAAATTATCCTCGGCCTATTGATCCGGCGGCACATGAGTGATTGCAGTCACATGCCCTCCGCTTTAATGCGGTGTGATTAGCACGGGCTGTTGATCAGTCATGTGGAGCGGTTTCTGCTCTGATAACTGTCCTGCTGTGAGTCCTGGATGCGTATGCACTGACCAGCTGTTCTGTGAGCAGCTTATGAATTAATGGCACTTTTGATGCCAAAGAGAGAGGATTTCATTCGCTCCTCCCCATGTGTTGACCATTATAACAATATCATAATATTAGATCATCATATGCATTCACTGTTAATCACACAACCAAATGTGAAAATGACTTCAAGCTGTTGTGCGTACAGTAGGATCCAAAAATCAAAGACTAGTTTCCACTAGTGAAAATGTTCCTATCTGGCAGTTTAAAATTTAGTTTTATTACATATGTGACCCTGGACCACAAAACCAGTCTTAAGTCGCTGGGGTATATTTGTAGCAATAGCCAAAAATACATTGTATGGGTCAAAATGATCCATTTTTCTTTTATGCCAAAAATCATTAGGATATTAAGTAAAGATTATGTTCCATGAGGATATTTTGTAAATTTCTTACCGTAAATATATCAACTTCATTTTTGATTAGTAATATGCATTGCTAAGAACTTCATTTGGACAACTTTAAAGGCCATTTTCTCAATATTTTGATTTTTTTTGCACCCTCAGATTCCAGATTTTCAAATAGTTGTATCTCGGTCAAATATTGTCCGGTCCTAACAAACCACACATCAATGGAAAGCTTATTTATTCAGCTTTCAGTTGATGTATAAAGCTCAATTTCCAAAAACTGACACTTAAGACTGGTTTTTTGGTCCAGAGTCACATATTATGTTATCAGCGTAACAATTATTATGCTCCAAAGAGCATGTGCAGAGAAATTGATGAGCACAGTCACAAATTTATTTATTTGATTATTAATGATGTCAAAATAGTTTGGAATCATTTTTATTTTGTTTACAATACATTTTAGTTATTTACCTTTATTTACATGTATTTTATTTACATTTATTAATTTTAATTTAGAATAATTATTTCTATTTATATTACATTTTTTAAATACTTTAAACTCAAAACAAATTCAGTTTTTTTTTGTTTTTTTTTTTTACTAAAACAAAATAAAATTAAAAACAAAACAAAAAGCAAAAATCGAATAAAAACAAAAATAAAACAAAACAACTCCAACACAAAACCAGTTTTGACAAATAAACAGATATTCACAAAAATTGTGGTCTCAAGCTGTTGGACTGTTCTGTTGGTCTGAAACAGCAGTGAGATATTCAGCTTCATTTCTGTGTTCAGTGTCCAACAGTGTGTCTGCAGTTTTGTGTCTGTTAATCAATCCATGTGTGCTAGCAGACAATCGCCGTTGCGATTCTAGATGCAAAGCCTTACACACAACACGGCAGTTGGCATGGTCACAAAATGGAGAGAATTTTAATTGCTGTTATGGTCGCAGCAGATGGTGGTAGAAGTTGAGCGGCCTATTTGTAAGCAGACTTTGCGTTGTCTCAGTGTGCCATGAGCTCTTTGTTCTCCTTCAAAGAATGCACTTCATTATGGAGAATATGGGAGTCGGTTTGTAATTGGTGATTCAACTTTTACTGCTGCTTCTCATTTCCTCACTCGCTGCATGAGACTTGATGTTTTTGTAGTTCAATTAATATGCAGCAGTGTTTGTGAATACTTACCGTGATTTCACCATGTGAGATGTTTTCCTGATCAACATCTTTGTTGGTCTTAAAACAAAATTCTTGTTAACCAGATTTTAGTGTTTGGGTTAGCCCTGAATAGCATTTTTATCTTCCTATTATTTCATTCCATTTGCCATCTGATGCTTATTGCACAAAAAATTGAAAGCGCTTTATCTGGCAAGTTGATATGCTGTATGATTGGCTGATTATTTATGTTTGTATTTATTTTTCATTTTTATTTTTATGCCATTATTAATTTGTTTGTTCAGTTTATTTATTTATATTGTTTATTTTATTCAGTCATTTTTTTTAATTCATTGTATAATCACTGGATTTGTCATTATTCCAGGTTGGTGACCTCAAAGATTGCAAATTTATATCAATATTTATTGAAAAATATGAAATATGCTTGCTGTTGTCACTTTTTCACACTTTCAGTATAGATTCACAAAAGTCAGCATTGTTTACCCTGTTCAATTAACACCACGCTATTACCATCTACAGAAAGCGGTTAACGATATAGTTGATTGACAAGATATGTTTGTATGCATTTTCTATTCATCATGATTTTGGAGCATTCATTTCTCATTTCTTTTTGTCTCTCTTGTCAGATTTGGATTAGTGCTTCTTTCCATCATGCCGGTGCTGGTGGACAGGCTTCAGCTTCAGAGAGTGTGAGCTCCACTGAACTGCGGGGATGAACATGCCATTGCACCAAATCTCTGTCATCCCTCGTGATGTCACTTCCTCCCGGGTGTCCAGCAGCGGGAAAGCAAAGGATAAGGACAAACAGGTTTGTCTTCCACCTAATAGCCATAGAAAAACAGGCGGTAGTTTAATCTGTGACCCTTGTTACCTTCATCCTCATTCCCACTGAAAGACAGCATCCTGTTTTCACAGTTCCTAGCGTTTTGTTTTCCCTGTCAAAACTCAGCGTGGAAAGGATTTTAGAGACAAGCCTTGCATACACACATGGGCTCGAAATACTTGTTTGTTCTTAAGTTGTTCTGTGAACTCAGTCTTAAATACTGTTTATATTATTTGCTTTCGTGGAACACTCCAAATTATGAAAATTACTGACACAGATTACAATAAAGGAAGTAGGTGAAGTAGAGGAAGTCGCACATACACAAGAGTGGGTGTTTTGGGGGGCAGGTTTCCAGTAAGTGATTCAGGCAGGAATGACTGTGTGAAATGAGTGAGGGGAACTCTAAAACAAAGCATGATTGATATCATGGTGCCTGTGGGCTTTGTGTTGACATCAAAATCATGTGGCTTGTTGCATCAAAAACTGTCATGATTTAGGTTTCACAAATATTTGATGCTTTCTCTTACACCTAGGAATTATTTGGTACGCTGTGCCTTTAAGACTACTTTTGCACTTACTTACCGTGAGGTCACAAATGATGCTTTATTTTCTCCTTAATGCACAATCCTGATCTCATTTTGAATGAATTATCAATGTGTGTCATTTTTCAGTTACTATTATTTGTAATCTTTCATCTAGGGATGCACTGAAATGTAAATTGTGGTTGATACTGATAGGATGATAATTAAGGGATAATGTACATCCAGCTGGTTGTTATCGCAAAATAAACTCCAACAGGGTGATCAGGATGTGAAGCGGAGGGGTCTTGCATTGCCCTGAAGGGATTTATTCTGCGATAACAGCCAGCTGGATGTACATTATCCCACTTATTACATGGCTACTTGCCACGGAAGTAAATAATTAGACACAAAATATTGATTTGAGTTAAATATTTTATTAGCTCCTGAAACGCAAAGCTTCTGTTTAACTCAAAGCTTATTGTATAAGATTCTGTCTAAATAAATTCAAAATGAAAACTAAGAAAAAAAATGCTACAAATAAATGTAGGCATCACAGTATAACAATGTGCAGTATGAAAAATGGATATTCATTTTGGGATTTCCTAAAGATTACATTTCACAGTGTTATTAGATTATTAGTGTGCATTTTTATCGTTTATTTGATCAAAATACAGTAAAAACAGTAAAGTATTATTACAATTTAAAATGACTGTTTTCTATTTTTATGTATAGTGTTTTAAAATGTAATTTATTCATGTGATAACAAATATGGCTATATATATATATATATATTTCTTTCAACAAAAGGAAAAATCTTACTGACCCCAAACTTTTGAGCGATAGTGAAGTATAATGAATTTATAGAAAATGAATGAAAAATTGATTTCTCATGATATGATTTCTTTAAAGAGAGATATTTTCTTCGTAAAATGCATATCGCAGATATAGTTTCGTGCAAGTGAGATAGTTTTGGCATCACTGGTTGAGGCTGTGTTTCGGAGGTGGGGAAGCTGTGGTGTCAGATGTTGTCCAGCCTTGTGACCCATGCTATTATCATCTGTTTGAATACTGAAGGCTTGTTTTTTTCTGAGAAGCCTGATTCATAAACACTCGGGCCCAAAGGAATCTCAATATTTACCCTCATCAGTTTTCAGCTTGTGTAGCTGTGCCAGCAGCTCTTTAGCCGTGCTCTCTCATCTTCCTCTAGTGCGGCGCTCTGTTTAAGCAAGGCTGGACGGAGACACTAGTGAGTCTTGTTTCATTGGTGGGCCTGAGGCTTGTAACCATCAGCTGTTTGTTTGTCAGAGCCGGGCAGGATACAGGAGACAGGCTGTTTTTTTTCTCCTTTGTTTTTTTCTTTGGCTAAACGGCCTCAAGTGACTCAAGTAGCAGGAAGTCTGTTAAATCCTAAATGCCGATATGTCAATCATCATTCCCAGTCCATTTTTTAAGAATCACTCTTCATCAAAGCCTCTGTATGTTTACATTTCTACTGTGTGGCAGCTGAGTCTGACCTAGAGACATTTTGATTATTTTTTTAATAGAATTGCAGTCTTGTGTACTACTCTGTGTCTGTCCATGTATAGAGTTTTGTGTATTAAGCTCACGGTGGAGTTACTGATAGTCATCATAGCTGGGCTTGGCTGTCTGTCAGTTTGATTTGTTGCAGTTTTATTTGCTGCTTCTCTTTTTTTTTTATGACAGGACCCTCACAAGTTTCTGCCTGACTGGCAGTGACAACGTGCCGCCCAGAAGTGATTTTTTTTTTTTTTTTTAACTATGGAGCTGTGGACTAGAGATATTTGGGCAGATGTTGTTATTGTTTCCTAAAATCAGCAGCTATGGTGAAGACAAGAAAAAAGAAACTAAATTACAATGTCACTTGCAATCGCCGCGTGCACTCTCCGCTACCTGCGACGTCGCTTGCATTCGACACGAATCGTGTGCGTTGCCAATGGAGACGAGACGCTGTGGTGCTTAAACGATTAAAACTAATTTAGTACAATAACTTACAGGGTCCTGCAAGTCATCTGTAGGAGAAAAAGACAAGACCTGCAAATCCGTGGCTACAGAACAGCAGAATATGAACGCAATGCGCAAAGTTTCTAGAAAACCATAGAAAACCATAAACACTTAATATGGCTTAATGTGTTAAGATAGTGCTATTAAAATATCAAATTCAATATACAGTTTATTAATATAATGAATATGTATATAGCATTTTCCTCCCATACCGCAAAACGTGGGATAATATAGCATAATGGACTAAGATGATAAAGAACAAACTCAATATGCTCCTCATCATTATTAAAATATACATAATGTACAGGCAGGTGAGCCCAGAATAAACGCAACATGCAAAGTTTCACATTAAGCGTTTTTCCAAATAGAATAAACGGTCTACAGCTCTTTTATATCATCATCTTTGTCCATTAAGCTATATTACGTGTTTTATTTAAAATGATTTTCTATGGGAGGAAAACGTTTAACGTGCAATTTAACGCATTGCATCCTTTTAATATCACAATGCATTTCATAATGCACGTTCATATCTGCTGGTCTGTATCTTTGTGTCAACAAGACTTATAGGCTAATGAATTGTCTTTATCATCTTAGTCAAAGACTACAGAATACCCTTAAGTCCCTTATTATTATTATTATTATTATTATTATTATTATTAAATTTAGTCCATTATGCCACATTAAGCGTTTTGCTGTATGGGTGACAAGGAAAGCTTGCGTATTGTGTTTATGGCCGTCTGCTTGCCTTGTAGTACATTTAATAACTATACATCGAATATCTTTAATTGCACTTAATGTATCTTAATACATTAAGCCAGATAAGTAATATGGTTTTCTGCGTATGAAAACGCTAATTGTGAAACTTTGGCATTGCGTTCATATTCTGCTGTTCTGTAGCTACTGGATTTGCGGGGTGTTGTCTTTTCTCTCATGAAGACTTGTGTGACCTGTTCACATTGAAACAAAATTAGTTTTAATGGTTTAACCACCACAGCGTCTTATTCCATTGGCAACGACACGATCTGTGTGTTGAATGCAAGTGACGTCACAGGTAGCGGAAAGTGCAAGCGGCGATTGCAAGTGACATTGTAATTTAATTTCTTCTTTCTTGTCTTCACCACCTGGCTACTGTTGTAAAATGTTGAGAGATTCAAACAAAAAATAATCAATAAATAGAACAAAATAAAAAATAAAAAAGACTGCAAGTGACGTCACTCGCGGAAGCGCAAGTGTCTGAGAGTGCAAGTCTGAGAATGCAAGTGCAAGTCTGCAGCCAGACCCTTCTCTTGATGCCAAGGCACCAGTTCTAATTTTTTTCTTAGTTTAAGTTTTTCCATCTAATATTTATATTTTATTTTATTTCAGCAAAATTTCAGATTAAAAATGTTTTTAATAGCTTTAATTTTACATAAGAATGACAACGTTGATTTATTTAAAAAAAAAAATCAAAAATAAATATCTAAATATATAATACACTTTCTTTAATATATATATGTATGTGTGTATGTATGTGTATATATATATATATATATATATATATATATATATAATTTATTTATTTATTTATTTATTTGATATTTTTATATTTTTATAAAATAAATTTGAATAAATTGAAGACAGTACATCAAATAATGCCATTATTAACAAACCAAAATGAAATGAAAATATACCAATTTTTAGCACTGTGATAATATAAATTGGGGGAATGTGCTTAGAAAGTAATGTTATATTGCAAAACTGGTTTAATTTTCTTTTTGCAAAATGTAATTTCTATTTCTTTCTTTTGATTTTGTGCTAAAGTATGACAGTCCTGTTCTTGACAGGCTTCTTGAGACTCACCCTATATCAGTGATGGCACTCAGTGCAGTTTATGAGGCTCTTTTGATTGATGTTGATTGGTCAGATGCATAGAGATGGGTGATGGGCCATGAATATTAGTCACTGAGACACGATAATCAAACCCTGGAGGAATTTAATGACCACAATCCTTCAAAGCTCCATCAGTGGATTATTCAGCGTTTAGTATGACCCTTTTATTCTCAAACACAAACTCTGTTTTTCATCAGCTTTGAGGAGATTTTTCGTACATTTTTGTAGCCTATAATATAAATGATTATGTTACCCTTCCTTCATTAATAGTTTCTTTTAATTGAGCTTGACACTGAATTTCTTGGAGTCTAGAGAGACAAATCTTCGCTGTTAACACCTAGAGCTTGTGTTTGGTACAGACTGAGGAGTTGGCACCAGCCACGGTATCGTTTACCTCTCGCTCAGCATACAGATCAGCCGGGGGGCGTATCGCCATTAGGCAAAGAAAGCACAGCCCATCTGCCTGTTGCAGACAACTCCTCCTCTGTGTCTCAGTGGAAAGAAACCCTCATTCCCACTGCTTTAGATTCAGCGCCAGCTGCCATTGCGGATGCAGTGCTATTGAATGATCCGAAATGAACAAGTGTCAGAACTATCAGGTACATAACACGCCGTTATTTCTTTGTTTTGTCTTGCTGCTACAAACATGACATGATCACATCAGTGACATGTTGATCCTTTGAATGATAATCGGTGTCTATGACAGTGACTGCCAAAATCTACCATCATCTTTTTAAAATGAATATCACGAGGCAGCAGTATATCCCAATGTCAGTAATATACTATTAACAGGCCTCAGATCGAATCTGCATACTTTTTTCCATGTTTATCAATAAGGAGCCAGACTCAAACTTTGGTTACCCACACTTAAAGGCATAGTTCACCCACAAATGATCAATAACAAGGCCAAAAAAAAACATTATACTGACTGTAATTTTATGGAAATCCAGAGATATTTATCAAATGATCTCCAATTGTATTCAACAGAAGGAAAGTCATACAAGTTTTTTTTTTTAGTTTTTTTTAAATTTTTTTTTAGGTTTTTAAAGGTAGTTTTCAACCCCACAGGATGTCAAAATGTGTAAATTTGCAGAATATTATTTATATTTATCTGATGAAGGAAAACTGGTGGCAAGGTGTTTTAATGTTTTTGAAATAAGTCTTTTATGCTCTCACCAAGGCTGCAATAATTTGATAAAAAATACAGTAAAAACAGTAATATTCAGAAATATTTTTGCAATTTAAATGAACTGTTTTCTATTTTGATTTATATTAAAATGTAATTTATTCCTGTGATGGCAAAGCTGAATTTTCAGCATATTACTCCAGTCTTCAGTGTCACATGATCACTTGAAACATTTCATATTATTATCAATGTTGAAAACAGTTGTGCTGCTTAATATTTTTGTGGAAATCATGATACATTTTTTCAGGATTCTTCAATGAACAGAATGTTCAAAAGAACAGCAAAATCTATACATTATAAATGATAAATTCTTGCTGCAGGGAAAAAATCTCTTTATTTCATTTCAGTTGTATAGGATCTCAAAGCACCACTGGACACCATGGTCATATCATGATAGCACCGTAGCAGGAGGTCTATGTGAAAAACGCACTAAAAGCGTGAGCTGTTTCGAGTTTTGTGATCAAACGCTGACCTCTAGATACACAACTTCTTGGAAGCTGTTTGTCGTACAGCATGAAGCTTTCATGAGCAGCTGCTGTGCGGCAGTAATCTCTCAAATAATGCAGGGAGAATGAGCCTTGTGCGAACTGACAGACGCGAACAGAAGGAGACAGAAATTGAACTGCCACTTTGGCATAAATGCAAACAACTGTATTTATCTGTAGCACAAATTCCTCCTGTCATGCCCTATTGGCAGCCAACTGAGGGCAGGGAAACCAGTCAAGCACAACACGTCATTGTCCAAATCTGTCTTCCCAAGAATGTCACTTGGGCTTTTTGGATGTTAATATGCTAACAGCAGAGCCTCGCAGCTCTGTAAAATAACATGAAGCCACCAGGATGCTTCGGGGAGAATGTTTACTGAGGAGCGACAGGATTTTAATGCCAGCACTATCTTTGTAGGACGCTTTTAAGCTTCGTCAACACTCTAATCTCCTCGAGAGAGACCAAGGTGCCATGTGATTGCCAGAGCAACTTGTTTGTGTCAGTGTTTGACATTTGCCGTGATATCAGCATAACTCAGAGTGTGGTGTTTAATGCTGCGTCGGAGTAAACTGTCAAATCTGGAAGTTTCTTTTGCATTAAGAGGACTGCATGCTTGAGTGGAATGCTTATTTTCTCCTATAATAAATAACTGCCTATTGTCATTTTAGTTTGAGGTTTCAGTCCAAAGTATAACAAAACAGACTTACTGTATAATACTCAACTTTACTGATGACGTATAAGAAATACAAGGGGTCATGAACTGCCTTTTTTCATTTGTACTGTTCTCTGAGGTCACCTTATAATGTTAGCAAGATTTTTTACATCAAAAAACATAATTTTAGTAATAGGCTATTTTCTGTCCTTTTTTGACCCCTCTCATCTGAACGCTCTGTTTTGGTGGGTTGTAGACTCGGAAGTAAACGCCCACTGGTATGATTAGCTAACAGTTGTGTATGTTTGACAGCCTACATCCTTCACAGATGGAAGCTGCTGTGTTTTATGTTAAAAATGCATAAATACTCAGTGCATATCAAACAATCTGCAAAGCAATAGTGATCAATTAATGAAAACAGTTACACTTGTGTGTTGTGACATTACTGTCAGATCTAATATATTTGGCACAGCATCATCTTTTAGTTTCAATCTTTCTGAAAATCCTGCATTCAATTGTGCCTTGTTTGAAAACAAATCTGCAGTAAAATGAAGTGAACAAAGGACCAAGCTCTTACTCCTGTGGTCTGGCACTTCATTAAAAATAAAGTTAATCAAATAAATTTTATTGTTTGGTTTCTGTGTAGACCTGCGTGAATCGGTGGGCGGGGCTAAACGGGTAGCGATGTAGAAGCAGGTGTTGATCATCTTCTGCGGAGCCGGTGTTTAGACACACTATTACGTCATAAAGTGACACATTCCACAACCTGTCGTTTTGGCAGACTGGCTTCAATATAAGTTGTTTTTAGACTAACAAGAAAATTTAGATTTCTGAAACTTACAGAATGTATGACCTCTTATATATAAAAAGATCAAGGGAATTTTGATTTCTTGGTTCATGACCCCTTTAAGGGAAAGAAGATAGGGTGGTTGCGTGGTATACCGGTACTGGAAAATTATGGGTATGTATTATATTTCAAATGGCACAATATCATGATTTTGCTCTTTTCTGTACTTGATAGGCTGCTGTTCTGAAGTTCACCAAAGTTTACCCAAACTGATGCGAAACGGGCAAATGTGAGAGGAACAAGATGGATCAAACAGAGTTTCTTTTCATAGAGTTAAGAAATCATCAAGTGAGTGTATCATTTAGCTGATTTTATTTAGACTTTTATTTACAACACTGATCAATGCACATACATAAGAGCATATCAATTTCTGAAATATGGTAACAAGCTCAAACTCCCAAATGATTCTGAAAAGTTTCCCATTTGATGTGGTTGTAAAAACATTCTGAGTCTAAATAAACGCAATTCTTTCAAGAAAAAAGAGTTGTGAGTGGGTAGCCAAACCTAGCTCCACCCCGTGTTAATTGCATTAAATATTTTTAACTCGTTAAACTGAAAAAAATTAATCACATGCGTTGACGCGCTAATTTTTGATTCAAGCACTACTCAATTATCAGTTGCTTACTTTTTTGGCATTCCAAACTCATAACACATTCATTCATCTTCGAAACACAAATGAAGATATTTTTAATGAAACCTGAGAGATTTCTGTCCATCTATTAAATTTCCGTGCAGCCAAAACCTTGACGCTTCAAAAAGTTAATGGAAATTATAAAAATAATCCATATGAATCAAGAGGGTTAATCCAAGTCCTCTGAAGAGACATGATTGCTTTATATGATTAACATCTATTCACATATAAATCAACACACATCATTTGGTGATCAACACACATCAAATATGGTAAATGAAGCTCAAGCGTAATTACAAACCTTTTTGTTTCTCATGCATAAGCTATAAAAAAATGTAAAATGTAAATTAAAAAAAAAAAAAACCAACCATTTTTTATTGCCTTTATGGACAGGAGAAGATAGGGAACTACTGAAAAGACAGGCAGGGAATGGGTTTGAGAAAGATATAGACTGGATTGGACCTGCATTTCTATAAGACAAAGACGCTTTCATGCATTTTCAGCGTGCATTAACCACAATACCATGGCTACGATTAAAAATGTGTTTATTTTTGGCCATTTACTTGGAATGAAAAAAAAAAACATTCATTGATTTTACCACACATCCCACACATTCCAGCCTCCATTTGATTTGTCTTGAGAGATTAAGATTATTGTAATCTAAGATGACCCACTTCTCATTTGGCAGCAACAGATTGCGAGCTCCTTCTCTTCATTTTGAGGAAGTCCTCATGCTTTTGAGCAGCTCTGAGAGAAACTGACAAGCTGAACGCACACTGCTGCAGGGCTCCATCTTGGCTGAGGGGAAGCCTCTGGCCTTTATAGTTTACATTCTTCAGAAAATTTCTGAAAATTCTCCCACTTTCAGCAAAGCCTCTGGGGGAAATCTTCAGACGCTACTCACAATCATGCCGCCTTAGATGACAACAGGTGGAGGCAGTGCTTACAGAATATTTTCTTAACCTAGGGAGCATTTGAACTGTGTAAACTACTGTGGGAGGATGAAAGCACATTTGGTGTGCTAATTATATTCAGTGATTTAGATGATGGCCTGTGTGTTCATTAGAAAATTAAACTAGTCTTCATGGAACTAAATGTGAGCCAAGTGCAGAGTTAGGCTTTTGTCCAAAACCTAGTGAGGTAACTGAACTGAAACCTCATACTTGACCAATTTGGAAGGCCCTACATAGGCAGCATATTCCTGCATTGTACAAATAGTGCAGCTCATATGAATTGCATGGGAGGCTTAACTCAAACTGATTTCAACAGAGTGATTTCAACAGTTTGACCTTAGCATGAAATAGAAATATTGAGTAAAATTGTCAATTTTAAACTATTTATGCCAATAAAAATTGAACTGTACTCCTCAAAGGTTTGTGGTTGGTAAGATATTTTAATGATTTTGAAAAAGTTTACTAAGCTCACCAAGGCTGCATTTATTTGATCAGAAATACAGTAAAAACAGAAATATTGTGAAATATTATTACAATTTAAAATAATTGTTTTCTATTTTAATATATTTTAAAATGTAATTTCTTCCTGTGATTGTAAAGCTGAATTTTCAGCATCATTACTCCAGTATTCATGTCACATAACACATGCTGATTTGCTGCTCAATTTGCATTATTATCAATGGTGAAAACAGTTGTGGTGCTTAATATTTTTGTGGAAATGTTTTCATGAATCTTTGACTAGAAAGTTCAAAAACAGCTTTTATTTAAAATATAAATCTTTTGTAACATAAATGTATTGACTGTCACTAGGCGCGTTTCCATTACAGATTTGCACAAAACTTTGGCGATATTTTATATATGCCGATAAAAAAAATTGCAAAATGAGGGTGTTTCCATTAACCGATTTTATGCAACTAAAACATCATTTTTTCCTCTCTGGTGGCCGTGTCGGAGCCGTAATGCGCTGCAGACCTGTGCAGTGTAAATTGTCTAAGCATTAATGGCAGGGAAAGCCCCTTATACTCGAGAGTGGCAACGTATGAAGTGTTTCTTGGAGGTTATAGTACATTGAAGAATGATCATATGACTTTTTACATGCGCCATGTCACCAGTAAATGCGGAAAAACCATTTCCATTGCAGTTTTGCGAAATATTCCTTTTTCGAATTGCCTGAAAAAACACCTCATGCGAGCGTAAAAACTTTTTTGCGATATATGGGAGTTTTTGTGAAATTGGCGCGTTTCCATTAGGCATATTTTCAATTCGCAATTTCAGTTTGCGCAATTTGAAGGGTAATGGAAACGCAGCTACTCTTAATCAGTTTGATCAGTAACCTTTCTTTCTTTCTTTCTTTCTTTCTTTCATTCTACTTTTTTTAATATATTACTTACTGGAAGTGTACTGTATATTTTTTGGTAGCCAATTTGCTCATTCTTTGGTACAGTTGATAAAATCAGTGTGCAACACTCTCATTAATTTACGGGGTTGAAAAATATCATCTTTGCTTCATGTTTTGTTTTGCACACCCTCATGTTCCCAATATAATCACTTGAGATTTCTAATGCTGAAAAATATAATTAACTAACCAAGCCTTTTGGCAGTTAATTAACACAACAAAATGACTTTAAATATACGTTGCGTTACAGGTTTATTACAGAAGTTGCAGTTGTGCCTTTCATTCTACATTAGGTGAAAGTCTTACAACACTGAAAGTGAGAATTTTGTGAGAATATGCCAAATAGTTTTCATCATGTCTGGAAAACAGTCATAAAGAAGAACTGCCAGTCATACAAAATCACAAGCGTTCGTGTCGTCTGTGTTGTCAGGCCCGATCGAACTTGATGACATCACTGAGGCAGTCAGACAGCACAGGTTTCTGAAATAAACTGCATGTGCATTGTACCCTCTATATTGTGCCCAGGGATCCTCAAGAAATGAACTGTGAAAATACCAATATTGTTGTCAGCACGACTCGTCTGTGTTGTCCATCATTCTGTAGGTGAGTTGCTGCATTGCTGGTGTCTCTCTCTTTCTCGCTTTATTATTACTCTTTTTCCTTCCTTATCTTCGTGGTGGTGTGGTGGTTAAAGACGTGGGCTGAGATGCTAATACCCCCTAATTAACCCCAAGGCATAATTTTCTCTGTCTCCTGCTTTAACTCGTGTCCAGTGAGATGTGGAGTTGGATCCTGCCTCAGTC